>JARQOC010000006.1:166990881-167088381 GCA_033576535.1 Allobates femoralis
TGTAATAATCGCATTTTCGTTCTGAATAGCAAGTACAGGGTGGGCCATTTATATGGATGCACCTAAATAAAATGGGAATGGATTGTAATATCAACTTCCTGTTTGTGGCACATTAGTATATGGGAGGGGGAAAACTTTTCCAAATGGGTAGTGACCATGGTGGCCATTTTGAAGTCTGTCATTTTGGATCCAACTTTGTTTTTTTCAATGGGAAGAGGTTAATGTGACATCAAATATATTGAGAATTTAATACCAAAAACAATGGTGTGCTTGGTTTTAACGTAACTATATTCTTTCATGAGTTATTTACAAGTTTATGACCATTTATAAAATGGGTTCAAATTGCTTCCCATTGTGTTGGATTGTTAATGCAACCCTCTTCTCCCACTCTTGACACACTGATAGCAACACCGCAGAAGAAATGCTAGCACAGGCTTCCAGTATCCGTTGTTTCAGATGCTGCACATCTCGTATCTTCACAGCATAGACAATTGCCTTCAGATGAGTGATGAGGCGAACTTTTTTGTGAATGGTGAAGTTAACAAACAAAGCCATCGCTATTGGTCTGACACTAACCCACAGTGGATAGATCCCTCCAAGACTGTTGGAACACAAAGGTTGATGGTATGGTGTGGTATATGGGGTACAAAGATAGTGGGGCCATTCTTCATCAATGGAAACCTCAATGCCACTGGATATTTGAATCTGCTACATGGAAGCCTGTGCTATCATTTCTTCTGCGGTGTTGCTATCAGTGTGTCAAAAGTGGGAGAAGAGGGTTGCATTGACAATCCAACACAAGGGACAGCACTTATAAAATGTGTTTAAAGTATTTTATCTAATATATAAAGCTGAATGTGTGTATGTGTGTATGTATGTGTGTTTGTATGTGTGTATATCCGAGATTGGCATCTACACCGTCGCAACTATAGCCACAAAATTTTCCACAGTCACACGTCTCGACCCCGGGAGCATCATAGGCTATGTTGTGAGGTGAAATTTTAACCCTGCGCGTTCCAGTTCACCAAACTATTTTGCCCCTATCTACCTAATGGGGAAAAAGTGAATGGAAAAATATTGGAGGAAAATCGACAGCTGTCAGCTATAGAGACAAAATTTTGCACAGTCCTACATCTGGACCCCAGGAGCGTCACAGGCTATGTTGTGAGGCGACATTTTAACCCCGCGCATTCCAATTCACCAAACAATTTTGCCCCTATCTACATAATGGGGAAAAAGTGACAGTTACCAGTTGACATTTGTGAATGAGAGGGGCTTAATGATAGCGCCAAAGACTAACAGCACTTACCAGCATATAGTCACTAAGGTGGGGCCCCAACATGAGATATTCACCACGCACGGGGACATGTATACACAACACACGCACACAAAGAGTAACAGCAAGTGTATAGTCACTAAGGTGCAGCCCCAATATTGGATACTCACCACGCACCCGAACAAACACACACACACCACAAAGAGACACACACAACACAGAGACACACACCCCCAAGGGGACACACACACACTCTATAGCGACACATGCACTCACCCCACAGGGACACACACACACACCACAATGAGACACACACACCACACAGACCCCCCCCACAGGGACACACACACATAACACACCCTATAGGGACACATGCACTCACCCCACAGGGACACACACACCACAAAGAGACACACACACCCCACACAGACACCCCCCCACACAGGGACACACATATACACACCCTATAGGGACACATGCACTCACCCCACAGGGACACACACCACAAAGAGACACACAACACAGATACACGCACACACCACACAGACCCCCCCACAGGGACACACACATACACACCTTATAGGGACACATGCACTCACCCCACAGGGACACACACACACACACACCACAAAGACGCACACAACAGAGACACACACCACACAGAACCCCCCACAGGGACACACACATACACACCCCAGGGACACACACACCACACAGACAGACACAGATGTGCACAAATCACCTCACACAACTCGCCTCATACGTGTGCTATCTTTATTTTCCAAACATAAACATCTGATTAAGAACAGCCAATGTGCAACACATCTGCCATATAGGGAATTAAGGCAGATGTCAGTCACATGAGCTGTCTATTATGTGTATGTGTGAGGTAACATATACTGCCCGGCCAGGGGGTGGGTTTACTGTTGGCTGGAGATTTATTAGGCTGCCTATAGCAATCAATCACAGCTCAGCTTCTATTTTCCTACAGGTCATTAATATGACATATTCAAATTCACACACACACACCACAAAGAGACACACACAACACAGACACACACACTACACAGACCCCCCCACAGGGACACACACACATACGCACCCTACAGGTACACATGCACTCACCCCACAGGGACACACACCACACAGACCCCCCACAGGGACACACACTTACACACCCTATAGGGACACATGCACTCACCCCACAGGGACACACACACCACAAAGAGGCACACACAACACAGAGAGACACAAACCCCACACAGACCCCCCCACAGGGACACACACACATACACACCCTATAGGGACACATGCACTCACCCCACAGGGACACACACACCACAAAGAGCCACACACAACACAGATACACACCCACAGGGACACACACACACATACACACCCTATAGGGACCCATGCACTCACCCCACAGGGACACACACACACACACACCACAAAGAGACACACACCACACACACACACCCACAGGGACACACACACACACATACACACCCTATAGGGACCCATGCACTCACCCCACAGGGACACACACACACACCACAAAGAGACACACACCACACACACACACACCCACAGGGACACACACACATACACACCCTATAGGGACACATGCACTCACCCCACAGGGACACACAAATACACACATCTCAGGTACACACACACCACACAGACACAGATGTGCACAAATCACCTCACATAACTCGCCTCATACGTGTGCTATCTTTAATTTCCAAACATAACCATCTGATTAAAAATAGCCAATGTGCAACACATGTGCCATATAGGGAATTAAGGCAGATGTCAGTCACATGAGCTGTCTATTATGTGTATGTGTGAGGTAACATATACTGCCTGGCCAGGGGGAGGGTTTACTGTTGGCTGGAGATTTATTAGGCTGCCTATAGCAATCAATCACAGATCAGCTTCTATTTTCTTACAGGTCATTAATATGACATACCGTATATACTCGTGTATAAGCCGACCCGTGTATAAGCCGACCCCCCTACTTTTGCCCCCAAAAACTGGGAAAACTTATTGACTCGCGTATAAGCCGAGGGTGGACTCCAGCACAGGTATACAACCCCCAGCAGTGAGGTATACAGCAGCCTCCCCAGTGGTAGTATACAGCAGCAGCCCCAGTGGTAGTATACAGCAGCCCCAGAGGTATATGCAGCCCCAGAGGTATATGCAGCCCCAGAGGTATATGCAGCCCCATATGCAGCCCCAGAGGTATATGCAGCCCCATATGCAGCCCCAGAGGTATATGCAGCCCCATATGCAGCCCCAGAGGTATATGCAGCCCCAGAGGTATATGCAGCCCCATATGCAGCCCCAGAGGTATATGCAGCCCCATATGCAGCCCCAGAGGTATATGCAGCCCCATATGCAGCCCTAGAGGTATATGCAGCCCCATATGTATATGCAGCCCCATATGTATATGCAGCCCCATATGCAGCCCCAGGGGTATATGCAGCCCCAGAGGTATATGCAGCCCCAGAGGTATATGCAGCCCCATATGTAGCCCCAGAGGTATATGCAGCCCCAGAGGTATATGCAGCCCCAGAGGTGTATACAGCAGCCCTAGTGGTGTATACAGCAGCCCCAGTGGTAGTATACAGCAGCCCTTAGGTAGTATACAGCAGCCCCAGTGCTGTATACAGCAGCAGCCCCAGGGCTGTATACAGCAGAAGCCCCAGGGCTGTATACAGCCGCAGCCCCAGGGCTGTATACAGCCGCAGCCCCAGGGCTGTATACAGACGCAGCCCCAGGGCTGTATACAGACGCAGCCCCAGGGCTGTATACAGCCGCAGCCCCAGGGCTGTATACAGCCGCAGCCCCAGGGCTGTATACAGCCGCAGCCCCGGAGGTATACAGGCCCCCCCCATCAAGCTCCAGGGCCCCCCCCTTGAGGTCTGAAAAATAAAAAAGAATCAATACTTCACCTGTCCGACGCCTTCTGCCGCTGTGCGATCCCCAGTTCCAAGTGAGATCTCTTCTGACAGGACCTGTGGTGATGTCAGAGGGGCGTTCCCGGGCACTCGCGGTCATGTGATACATATCACATGACCGCGAACAGCCAATCAGCGCTGGGAACGCCCCGGGAACGCCCCCCCTCTGACGTCACCACAGGTCTTGTTAGTACACATCTCACTGAATGAAGCCCGGGATCGCGTGTCGGCAGCTGCGGACGGCGCGACAGGAGACTGGCAAGTATGATATTCCTTTACAGGACGCCGCTCAAGGGGGGGGCCCTGGAGCTTGATGGGGGGGGCCTGTATACCTCCGGGGCTGCGGCTGTATACATATACTCGCGTATAAGCCGAGGGGGGACTTTTCAGCCCAAATTTTGGGCTGAAAAAGTCGGCTTATACGCGAGTATATACGGTATTCAAATTCTATTTTGTTATAGCTAACATCAGTTATTTATTAACCCGGGCGTAGCCGGGTACTACAGCTAGTATAATATATTATATTATATAGGGCCAGTTTTCTTTAACATTGTTTTGTATCTCTTTACCTCACTAGGGGTTGGTATTCACTTAGTTATGGGTATGTTGCAAAATGGTTACCATTGAGGCTTGTCATATAAACAAAAGCTTTAGTTCAGACATAAAAAGAATCTGACAACAACAGAAAATTTTCATAAGATACGGTAATGAATCAGATTTCTAGATGGAGTGGAAAGTGTTTGGCCTCATGCTTTATATCAATATTAACATTATATAGATTTTGTACATTGTTATATTCCATAATTACAATTTTCTTTACTAATGTAATGTCAAAATCTTTAGCATTTAGAATGGGCTGCACTTCACTCAACAAAATCTATTGAATTTCTTTAATGCTTAAAAGTCTGGTGGAAATGACACTTAATCAGATGTGTGCAGTGATATGCTAATACATTCATTACAGTAATTTAACTTTGAAACTCCTGTGAAGCAAACCAAGTTTGTGATGCTTTATTGATGCGCCCAAGCATAATTTCTAAAGCATTACAGAAAGGTTGTCAATTCTTTTAATGAGGAGTTTGAATCGGCGGCTATTCTTGAGATAATACAGTTTTCTCTTCATGAGATATCTTAATTTTCACATAAAATAACAATTCCATAGTAATCAATATGAATCATTGTATGTGAACTGACTTCTACACCAGGAATAGATCAATACAGTGATATTTGCATGAAATGGTACCTAAAGAACAGTAGAAGATAGTGGAGCGTGATATGCAAGATATTCTGGAAACTATAATGCTTTAATAAATACATTTTTTCAATAGTAATAAATAAATATTACAATTTTCCACTTCCTGGCATTTTTTTTCATCATTGTAATCGAGGAACATTTTTAATTTTTCTATTGAACTTTTTTTTTTTTTTTTTTTTTAAATCATCATTTTTTACTAATTGTCTAAGATTGAAACAGCATAAGTATCATTACTCAATGATTACAATCATCAATGATGACAGGTAATGAAATATTACACTTTAAGAGTCAATATTCATGCTTAATAATCCTCATGGAATGCTGTTGAGAATGCAAGTACTATATCTGATAAAACTATTAAAACTATTAAAAGGGCTACAAAATTCCCCCTCAAGCTCCACATCCGAATATCTACTAGTATAAAAATATTAAAAGAAAGAATAAAATAACAGAAAGAAAAACAAAAAAAGAAGGACTAAACAATTCCCCATTCGAGTTTCCTTCAAGAATATTTCTCCCATAAACCAATATTCCCAATAGCCCAAATTTAATTTTCACACCTTAGTTTGCCCAATGAACCTCCTAATTCTTCTAAGGCATACCATGTCGAGTGCCTAAAGGGAATAATAAACTCCTGAATCTCCACATCAGAGAGCTCCCTTTCAATGAAGGGTTTCCATATGATAAAGAATTTTTTTTGCCAATTTATCAGTATTTTTTAACGTGTCCCCTTTTTCAATCAATAGGACCATCATTAGGTTGGCATGGACCATTTTCCTTCCCGGTAAAGATTTATTGAGCCAATTTTGGAGAATCAGACGTTTCGCCACCATAGCTATTGTATGGAATAAGACCTGTGGTGTTTTCCCTCCAACTGGTTCATCAAAGGAATGGAATAACCAAAGCATTGGACACATGCTAAGCTTGGTTCCACATATTTCAGAAGCCATCCTTATCTCTCTCCAAAATCTCTGAGATTCTGGGCATGACCATAAGCCATGTTCTAGGTCTGTTGCTGGAGAACTACATTTGGGACACGGGGCCCATTTATCTTGTTCGTTGGGTCTAGGCAGGACATTAAAGCCCTGTATAGTTCCGTGCATTATTCGATATTGAGAGCCTTTCTATCTCTCATTAGCAATATACTTTCTTACCGCTCCCCATCCTTCTAATATTTTCTGCGTCAGACCTATGTCATTAAAGTGTTTTTTCCATCTATTAAAGATTTTATGTGTGAATGCCAGTTTATAAAGTTTGTTGTAACCTCCCATAAAGGAAAAAGATGGATATGTCCGCTACTCTCGTTTCCACCAGGTCATCCCATAATGTGTCTTCCAATTCCTTTTTAATATCCTGTAAATGTGTCATAACATAATGGTTAGAGATGAGCGGTGTTCGAATCGAATTGTTCGCCAATCTCAAATCCGAGTTGTTTTTGGCAATGTTTGAGTCGTTCGTCGAATTAGAACAATTTACTTAAAATTTGGCAGTTCAAGGTCATGCTCGATTTCGGTTCGATTTCAGTTATACAATGTATATACATACATTGCGGAACTGAAATCAAGTAAAATAAAGGGTTAAAAATAAAAAAAATCGATACTCACCTCTCTAATCCATCCATCGACGCTTCCAGCACTGCCTACCTGTCGGAGATGTGATCCCGGCAGCGTTTCCCGGTGAAATAACTCGTCATGTGACTGGAAACTGCTGCCGAGATCATGACGTCACCGCAGTTCCTACAGGCCATCACAAGTAGTGAATAGTAGTGAGGATCTGTAGGACCTGCGGTGACGTCATAATCCCGGCAGCGGTTTCCGGTCACATGACGAGTTGTCACGAGAACTCGTCATGTGACCGCAGGTCCTTACTATTATTCACTACTAGTGAGGACCTGTAAGACCTGCGGTAACGTCATAATCTCGGCAGTGGTTTCCGGTCACATGACGAGTTATTGCAAGAACTCATCATTTCACCAGAAAACGCTGCCGGGTTCACATCTCCGACAGGTAGGCAGTGCTGGAAGCGTCGTTGGATTGATTAGAGAGGTGAGTATAGATTTTTTTTATTTTTAATCCTTGATTTTACTTAATTTCAGTTCCGCAATGTATGCATATACATTGCGGAACTGAAATTGACCACCACAATAGTGTTTTAGTGTGTTCGTGGGTGTTCGACGAACATTCGACAAACACACCTCCCATTAGACGAATCGAATCGAATCGAACTAGAACATTAGGGTGGTGGCTCCACACTAATAATGATGTAATTGTCGATATTGTATTATATGAATTTTGGGTTCTGCACGAACAAAATTATATCGCCTGCAAATAGAGCTGATTTTATTTCCTTTTTCCCTACCTTTAGTCCTTCATAAGAACTATGTTTCTCAAGCTGAATCGCCAAGGGTTTAATGGCTAGATTAAACAGGAGAGGTGATAGTGGGCAATCCTGCCGGGTTCCCTTTTCCAGCTTGATTGTATCGGAAAGAAAACCCGGTATACTTATGCGCGCTTTCGGATTATTGCATAAGGTTTTGAGAAACTGGCGAAAGGGACCCATTAGATTTATTTTATCCAAGACCCGATCCAGCCATGACCACTTTACATTGTCAAATGCTCTCTCTGCATCCAGCGTGATCATGGCTGGATCTTTGCCCCCCCCCAATGATTGACTTTTCACCGCATTTAGTAGGAGCATTGCGTTTCTAATATTGGTAACTGTGGATCTACCCTTCTCAAAACCTGCTTAATGCAGTAGAAGCAGTCTAGGTAATATTCTCGCCAACCTCTCAGGCATTATTTTAGATAATAATTTCCAGTCCTGATTACCGTATATACTCGTGTATAAGCCGACCCGTGTATAAGCTGACCCCCCTACTTTTGCCCCCAAAATCTGGGAAAAACTATTGACTCGTGTATAAGCCGAGGGTGGACCCCAGCACAGGTATACAGCCCCCAGCAGTGTGGTATACAGGCCCCCCAATGGTATACAGGCCTCCCCAGTGGTAGTATACAGCCCCCAGCAGTGTGGTATACAGCAGCCTCCCCAGTGGTATATACAGGCCCCAGCAGTGTTACAGCAGCCTTCCCAGGGTATATACAGCAGCAGCCCCATGGTATATACAGCAGCAGCCCCAGGGTATATACAGCAGCAGCCCCATGGTTTATACAGCAGCAGCCCCATGGTATATACAGCAGCAGCCCCAGGGTACATACAGCAGCAGCCCCAGGGTTATACAGCAGCAGCCTCAGAGGTATACAGCAGCAGCCCTAGAGGTATACAGCAGCAGCCCCATGGTATATATAGCAGCAGCCCCAGGGTATATACAGCAGCAGCAGCCCCAGAGGTATACAGCAGCAGCCCCATGGTATATACAGCTGCAGCCCCGGGGTACATACAGCAGCAGCCCCAGGGTTATACAGCAGCAGCCTCAGAGGTATACAGCAGCAGCCCCATGGTTATATACAGCAGCAGCCCCAGGGTATATACAGCAGCCCGAGGTATACAGGCCCCCCATCAGTATACAGGCCCCCCCATGGTCCGTAAACCTGTAAAAGAAGATGATTATACTTATCGCTGTCCCAGTGCCGTCCCCGCTCTGCATCGCGATCCTCCATCTGCTTCACGATCCTCTATCTTCATTCACCGGCTTCCGACTTCCTGTGTTCTGCGCCGAATGACGTCATTGTCGGCGCCGACAGGAAGCCGGAAGATGGAGGAGCGCGATGCAGATGGAGGAGCGCGATGCAGAGCGGGGACGGCACCGGGACAGCGATAAGTATAATCATCTTCCTTTACAGGTTTACGGACCATGGGGGGCCTGTATACTGATGGGGGGCCTGTATACCTCTGGGGGGGGGCGCCCGTATAGTGACTCGCGTATAAGCCGAGGGGGTAACTTTTCAGCCCAATTTATACGCGAGTATATACGGTAATAAGTGAAATTGGTCGAAAACTCACAGGATCAGTTGGGTTTTTCCCTTCCTTTGGTAGTAATTTAATATGTGCCACATTCATCATATCCGGTATTGTTCCCCTTTTAAAATATTATTGTATAGATCTTTTAATATGGGTGTGATTTGTTCCCTCAGTGTCTTGAAAAAGGTGCCATTAAATCCATCAAGACCTGGAGCTTTATGGGGATTTAATATTTTGATTGTGGAATCTATTTCTTCTATTGTGATTGGTTAATTTAGAGACTGCAACTCCTCCTCCGTGATACTAGGCATTTTAATTGAGTTTAGCCAGTCGGAGCCCTCTGTTTTATCATATCCCTCTTCAGTATATAGTGTCTCATAATATTTCGCCAGTGTTTGTACAACACCTTTTGGATCCGACCATAGTCTTCCCTGCTTATCTTTTATGTTCATTATGGGGGAATGCGTCTGTCTTCCCTTCACCAAATTTGCTAGTAGTCTCCCCGCTTTATCACCAAATTTATAAAGTTCCAATTCTAGATGACCCTTATATAAATCCTCCTTTCTTCGTGCCCAATCATCAAAATCTTTTGTTGCTCTTATCCAAGCAACTTTATCAGAGTCTGATAGTGTACGTTTGTATAGATTGTAAGAGTCTCTAAATTACTAGCCTTTAAATATTGCTCCTTCATATGTCTTTTTAATTTTAAACTGTGAGCCATAATATTACCGCGTAGAACAACCTTCGCGGTTTCCCAGAGTAATCCTGGGTTGGAGCTGTGTTCAGAATTATTGAGAGAGTAATCCTGCCACCACTCTTTCATGAGTTTCACAAAATTTTCTTCCTTCACTAGAGTGTCGAGGAATCTCCATAAGTAGTCTGTCCCTTTTTGGTAAGCCTCTATAGTTTCCATAATCACTGGGCTATGGTTCGATATATACCATACTCTCTAACTGCACATCCATTATTTTCTGAAATATAGAGAGCTAGATGGCGGCCCGATTCTAAAGAATCGGGTAGTCTACAATCCATATATAGTTTATTTACTAATAGTTAGGGGAGTGGGGTGAAATGAATTGTGTGTATACAGGTGGCTCAGTGGGTAGCAGAGTATACGGTGGCTCAGTGGTTAGCAGTGAGTGCGGTGGCTCAGTGGTTAGCAGTGAGTGCGGTGGCTCAGTGGTTAGCAGTGAGTGCGGTGGCTCAGTGGTTAGCAGTGAGTGCGGTGGCTCAGTGGTTAGCAGTGAGTGCGGTGGCGTAGTGGTTAGCAGTGAGTGCGGTAGCGTAGTGGTTAGCAGTGAGTGCGGTGGCGTAGTGGTTAGCAGTGAGTGCGGTGGCTCAGTGGGTAGCAGAGTATACGGTGGCTTAGTGGTTAGCAGTGAGTGCGGTGGCTCAGTGGTTAGCAGTGAGTGCGGTGGCTCAGTGGTTAGCTGTGAGTGCGGTGGCTCAGTGGTTAGCAGTGAGTGCGGTGGCTCAGTGGTTAGCAGTGAGTGGGGTGGCTCAGTGGTTAGCAGTGAGTGCGGTGGCTCAGTGGTTAGCAGTGAGTGCGGTGGCTCAGTGGTTAGCAGTGAGTGCGGTGGCTCAGTGGTTAGCAGTGAGTGCGGTGGCTCAGTGGTTAGCAGTGAGTGCGGTGGCTCAGTGGTTAGCAGTGAGTGCGGTGAGATTGGTCAGCAGAGTGGCGTGGGCAGAGTGGTCAGCGCAGCGGCGTGGGCAGAGTGGTAAGTGCAGCGGTGCGGGCAGAGTGGTGAGTGCAGCGCCGTGGGCAGAGTGGTCAGCACACACATACATACACACACACACACACAGACAGTTGGCTATAGTTAGCACCGACCCTGCGTCTTCCCTGGTGGCTGGAGACTGAGTTGACATGTCGGCGCCCGGGGACGACTGGATCGAATATGGTGTCCAGGAAGTTTGGCGAGACTTTTTGGACGCTATATTGGATCCAGTAGTTCGGGGGTGGCGACATGTCGACTGAGGATGTAGGCGGCTGATGCAAGGCCGGTGGTAAGTATAGCGGAGTGTGTGTGTGTGTATGTGTGCGGACAAAGTGAGGGAAGTGCGGACAAAGTGAGGGAAGTGCGGACAAAGTGACGGAAGTGACTACATACACACATATATACAGATACTGTACATTGCATATGGAGGGGTGAGGAGAGCGGAGGCTGGAGGGGTGAGGAGGAGTGAGGAGAGCGGAGGCTGGAGGGGTGAGGAGAGGTGAGGACAGGGGAGGCTGGAGGGGTGAGGAGAGGTGAGGACAGGGGAGGCTGGAGGGGTGAGGAGAGGTGAGGACAGGGGAGGCTGGAGGGGAGGGCGGAGGCTGGAGGGGAGAGCGGAGGCTGGAGGGGAGAGCAGAGGCTGGAGGGGAGAGCAGAGGCTGGAGGGGAGAGCAGAGGCTGGAGGGGAGAGCAGAGGCTGGAGGGGAGAGCGGAGGCTGGAAGGGTGAGGAGAGGTGAGGACAGGGGAGGCTGGAGGGGTGAGGAGAGGTGAGGACAGGGGAGGCTGGAGGGGTGAGGAGAGGTGAGGACAGGGGAGGCTGGAGGGGTGAGGAGAGGAGGACAGGGGAGGCTGGAGGGTTGAGGAGAGGTGAGGATAGGGGAGGCTGGAGGGGAGAGCGGAGGCTGGAGGGGAGAGTGGAAGCTGGGGGGAGAGTGGAGGCTGGAAGGGAGAGTGGAGGCTGGAAGGGAGAGTGGAGGCTGGAGGGGAGAGCGGAGGCTGGAGGGAGGGCGGAGGCTGGAGGGGAGGCTGGAGGGCGGAGGCTGGAGGGGAGGGCGGAGGCTGGAGGGGAGGGCGGAGGCTGGAGGGAAGGGCGGAGGCTGGAGGGGAGGGCGGAGGCTGGAGGGGAAAGGGGAGTCTGGAGGGAGGGCAGAGGGTGGAGGAGAGAGCGGAGGCTGGAGGGGAGGGCAGAGGGTGGAGGAGAGAGCGGAGGCTGGAGGGGAGGGCGGAGGGTGGAGGAGAGAGCGGAGGCTGGAGGGGAGAGCGGAGGCTGGAAAGGAGAGCGGAGGGCGGAGGCTGGAGTGGAGGGCGGAGGCTGGAGTGGAGGGCGGAGGCTGGAGGGGAGGGCGGAGGCTGGAGGAAAGGGCGGAGGCTGGAGGAAAGGGCGGAGGCTGGAGGGGAGAGCGGAGGCTGGAGGGGAGAAGGGAGAGGGGAGGGCAGAGGCTGGAGGGGAGAGCGGAGTCTGGAGGGGAGAGGGGAGGCTGGAGGGCGGAGGCTGGAGGGGAGGGCGGAGGCTGGAGGGGAGAGGGGAGGCTGGAGGGCGGAGGCTGGAGGGGAGGGCGGAGGCTGGAGGGGAGTGGGGAGGCTGGAGGGGAGGGCGGAGGCTGGAGGGGAGAGGTGAGGATGGTGGGCGGAGGCTGGAGGGGAGGGCGGAGGCTGGAGGGGAGTGGGGAGGCTGGAGGGAGAGGGAAGGCTGGACGGCGGAGGCTGGAGGGGAGGGCAGAGGCTGGAGGGGAGGGCAGAGGCTGGAGGGGAGAGCGGAGGCTGGAGGGGAGAGCGGAGGCTGGAGGGGAGAGGGGAGGCTTGAGGGGAGGGCGGAGGCTGGAGTGGAGGGCGGAGGCAGGAGTGGAGGGCAGAGGCTGGAGGGGAGAGGGGAGGCTGGAGGGCGGAGGCTGGAGGGGAGAGCGGAGGCTGGAGGGGAGAGGGGAGGCTGGAGGGGAGAGCGGAGGCTGGAGGGGAAGGGGGAGGCTGGAGGGGAGGGCGGAGGCTGGAGGGGAGAGCGGAGGCTGGAGGGGAGAAGGGAGAGGGGAGGGCAGAGGCTGGAGGGGAGAGCGGAGTCTGGAGGGGAGAGGGGAGAGGGGGGGCAGAGGCTGGAGGGGAGAGCGGAGTCTGGAGGAGAGAGGGAAGGCTGGAGGGCGGAGGCTGGAGGGGAGGGCAGAGGCTGGAGGGGAGGGCAGAGGCTGGAGGGGAGAGCGGAGGCTGGAGGGGAGAGCGGAGGCTGGAGGGGAGAGGGGAGGCTGGAGGGGAGGGCGGAGGCTGGAGTGGAGGGCGGAGGCAGGAGTGGAGGGCGGAGGCAGGAGTGGAGGGCGGAGGCTGGAGGGCGGAGGCTGGAGGGGAGAGGGAGGCAGGAGGGGAGAGGGGAGGCTGGAGGGGAGAGCGGAGGCTGGAGGGGAGAGCGGAGGCTGGAGGGGAGGGGGGAGGCTGAAGGGGAGGGCGGAGGCTGGAGGGGAGGGCGGAGGCTAGAGGGGACGGCAGAGGCTGGAGGGGAGGGGGGAGGCTGGAGGGGAGGTCAGAGGGGACGGCGGAGGCTGGAGGGGAGGGGGGAGGCTGGAGGGAGGGCAGAGGCTGGAGGGGAGAGGGGAGGGCAGAGGCTGGAGGGGAGAGCGGAGACTGGAGGGGAGAGCGGAGGCTGGAGGGGAGGGGGGAGGCTGGAAGGGAGGGCAGAGGCTGGAGGGGAGGGCAGAGGCTGGAGGGGAGGGCAGAGGCTGGAGGGGAGAGGGGAGGGCAGAGGCTGGAGGGGAGAGCGGAGGCTGGAGGGGAGAGCGGAGGCTGGAGGGGAGAGCGGAGGCTGGAGGGCGGAGGCTGGAGGGGAGGGTGGAGGCTGGATGGGAGAGGGGAGGCTGGAGGGCGGAGGCTGGAGGGGAGGGCGGAGGCTGGAGGGGAGGCTGGAGGGGAGGGCGGAGGCTGGAGGGCGGAGAGGAGGCTGGAGGGTAGAGCGGAGGCTGGAGGGGAGAGCGGAGGCTGGAGGGGAGATCGGAGGCTGGAGAGCGGAGGCTGGAGGTGAGAGCGGAGGCTGGAGGGGAGAGGGGAGGCTGGAGGGGAGAGCAGAGGCTGGAGGGGAGAGGGGAGGGTGGAGGGGAGAGCGGAGGCTGGAGGGGAGGGCGGAGGCTGGAGGGGAGGGCGGAGGCTGGAGGGGAGAGGCGTACCTGGGGTTCCTGAGTGCTGCAGCAGCCGCAGCTCCATGGGGTCCAGCGACATGAGCCCCAGGTTGAGGCCGCTGAAGATGCCGGACAGGAACAGCAGCAGCGCGATGATGATCGGCTGCAGGCACACGGGCAGCAGCGGCCTGTGCTCCTCCAGCACCCGCAGACGGGCGTCCGGCCCTGGGTGCAACGTCCAGGGCAGCCCGCGACCCCGCCGGAAGCACAGCGCGTACAGCCGGGAGCTCTGATAATTAGGAGAAGGAGGAGCACCACAAGGTTCTATTCAGATAAAAGGTGGGTGCTCACCATGTCATGGAACCAACACATGAAAACAGCAGAAACAGACATGACATATTAGAAAGTATGGGAGCACACCCGTGATACTACAAAATATATACAAAATTTTATTGGAACAGTGTACAGACAAAAGAAAGTTAAAACCATTTAAAATTGATAATGAAACCAGACAAGGGCACCATTATATATGACAAATGTCAGATCAAATAAGTCAATTGCAGCAATTTATACATCAGCATAGACAGTCAAAAATAAATAAATAAATCAGGACCCAGCGGGGCTCAGAATTTAATGTATAGGGAGCATAGGAGGTCACTCCATAGGTCAGGGGATCAATCAATCTGGAATTGAGTGTGTCACTCCAGTTAGGAGTAAGGTCTCTCTGCTTTACAATGAATATACCACTATCTATGAGGTTTAAGACCTCTTAGGGGGCCGTCACACGGAACGATATCTTGCCCGATATCGTTTAAGCGATCTCCTTTTTGATCGCTTAAGCGATATCGGGCAAGAAATCGTTGCATGTAATCAAGCGATTTACGATGGTAAATCGCTTGATCGTGACATCGCTGATCTGAGCTCCGGTTCTCAGATCTAGCGATGAGCGATTTGACTATCTGTCTCATCGTGGAGGGGAGGCTGGAGGGCGGAGGCTGGAGGGGAGGGCGGAGGCTGGAGGGGAGGGCGGAGGCTGGAGGGGAGGGCGGAGGCTGGAGGGAAGGGCGGAGGCTGGAGGGGAGGGCGGAGGCTGGAGGGGAAAGGGGAGTCTGGAGGGGAGGGCAGAGGGTGGAGGAGAGAGCGGAGGCTGGAGGGGAGGGCAGAGGGTGGAGGAGAGAGCGGCGGCTGGAGGGGAGGGCGGAGGGTGGAGGAGAGAGCGGAGGCTGGAGGGGAGAGCGGAGGCTGGAAAGGAGAGCGGAGGGCGGAGGCTGGAGTGGAGGGCGGAGGCTGGAGTGGAGGGCGGAGGCTGGAGGAAAGGGCGGAGGCTGGAGGAAAGGGCGGAGGCTGGAGAGGAGAGCGGAGGCTGGAGAGGAGAGCGGAGGCTGGAGGGGAGAAGGGAGAGGGGAGGGCAGAGGCTGGAGGGGAGAGCGGAGTTTGGAGGGGAGAGGGGAGAGGGGAGGGCAGAGGCTGGAGGGGAGAGCGGAGTCTGGAGGGGAGAGGGGAGGCTGGAGGGCGGAGGCTGGAGGGGAGGGCGGAGGCTGGAGGGGAGAGGGGAGGCTGGAGGGCGGAGGCTGGAGGGGAGGCGGAGGCTGGAGGGGAGTGGGGAGGCTGGAGGGGAGGGCGGAGGCTGGAGGGGAGAGGGGAGGCTGGAGGGCGGAGGCTGGAGGGGAGGGCGGAGGCTGGAGGGGAGTGGGGAGGCTGGAGGGGAGAGGGAAGGCTGGAGGGCGGAGGCTGGAGGGGAGGGCAGAGGCTGGAGGGGAGGGCAGAGGCTGGAGGGGAGGGCAGAGGCTGGAGGGGAGAGCGGAGGCTGGAGGGGAGAGGGGAGGCTTGAGGGGAGGGTGGAGGCTGGAGTGGAGGGCGGAGGCAGGAGTGGAGGGCAGAGGCTGGAGGGGAGAGGGGAGGCTGGAGGGCGGAGGCTGGAGGGGAGAGCGGAGGCTGGAGGGGAGAGGGGAGGCTGGAGGGGAGAGCGGAGGCTGGAGGGGAAGGGGGAGGCTGGAGGGGAGGGCGGAGGCTGGAGGGGAGAGCGGAGGCTGGAGGGGAGAAGGGAGAGGGGAGGGCAGAGGCTGGAGGGGAGAGCGGAGTCTGGAGGGGAGAGGGGAGAGGGGAGGGCAGAGGCTGGAGGGGAGAGCGGAGTCTGGAGGAGAGAGGGAAGGCTGGAGGGCGGAGGCTGGAGGGGAGGGCAGAGGCTGGAGGGGAGGGCAGAGGCTGAGGGGGAGAGCGGAGGCTGGAGGGGAGAGCGGAGGCTGGAGGGGAGAGGGGAGGCTGGAGGGGAGGGCGGAGGCTGGAGTGGAGGGCGGAGGCAGGAGTGGAGGGCGGAGGCAGGAGTGGAGGGCGGAGGCTGGAGGGCGGAGGCTGGAGGGGAGAGGGGAGGCAGGAGGGAGAGGGGAGGCTGGAGGGGAGAGCGGAGGCTGGAGGGGAGGGGGGAGGCTGAAGGGAGGGCGGAGGCTGGAGGGGAGGGGGGAGGCTGAAGGGGAGGGCGGAGGCTGGGAGGGGAGGGCGGAGGCTAGAGGGGACGGCAGAGGCTGGAGGGGAGGGGGGAGGCTGGAGGGGAGGTCAGAGGCTAGAGGGGACGGCGGAGGCTGGAGGGGAGGGGGGAGGCTGGAGGGGAGGGCAGAGGCTGGAGGGGAGAGGGGAGGGCAGAGGCTGGAGGGGAGAGCGGAGACTGGAGGGGAGAGCGGAGGCTGGAGGGGAGGGGGGAGGCTGGAAGGGAGGGCAGAGGCTGGAGGGGGAGGGCAGAGGCTGGAAGGGAGGGCAGAGGCTGGAGGGGAGAGGGGAGGGCGGAGGGCGGAGGCTGGAGGGGAGGGTGGAGGCTGGATGGGAGAGGGGAGGCTGGAGGGCGGAGGCTGGAGGGGAGGGCGGAGGCTGGAGGGGAGGCTGGAGGGGAGGGCGGAGGCTGGAGGGCGGAGGCTGGAGTGGAGGGCAGAGGCTGGAGGGGAGAGCGGAGGCTGGAGGGAGAGCGGAGGCTGGAGGGGAGAGCAGAGGCTGGAGGGGAGGGCGAAGGCAGGAGTGGAGGGCAGAGGATGGAGGGTAGAGAGGAGGCTGGAGGGTAGAGCGGAGGCTGGAGGGGAGAGCGGAGGCTGGAGGGGAGATCGGAGGCTGGAGAGCGGAGGCTGGAGGTGAGAGCGGAGGCTGGAGGGGAGAGGGGAGGCTGGAGGGGAGAGCAGAGGCTGGAGGGGAGAGGGGAGGGTGGAGGGCGGAGGCTGGAGGGGAGGGCGGAGGCTAGAGGGGACGGCAGAGGCTGGAGGGGAGAGCTGAGGCTGGAGGGGAGAGCGGAGGCTGGAGGGGAGAGCGGAGGCTGGAGGGGAGGGCGGAGGCTGGAGGGGAGGGCGGAGGCTGGAGGGGAGAGGCGTACCTGGGGTTCCTGAGTGCTGCAGCAGCCGCAGCTCCATGGGGTCCAGCGACATGAGCCCCAGGTTGAGGCCGCTGAAGATGCCGGACAGGGACAGCAGCAGCGCGATGATGATTGGCTGCAGGCACACGGGCAGCAGCGGCCTGTGCTCCTCCAGCACCCGCAGACGGGCGTCCGGCCCTGGGTGCAACGTCCAGGGCAGCCCGCGACCCCGCCGGAAGCACAGCGCGTACAGCCGGGAGCTCTGATAATTAGGAGAAGGAGGAGCACCACAAGGTTCTATTCAGATAAAAGGTGGGTGCTCACCATGTCATGGAACCAACACATGAAAACAGCAGAAACAGACATGACATATTAGAAAGTATGGGAGCACACCCGTGATACTACAAAATATATACAAAATTTTATTGGAACAGTGTACAGACAAAAGAAAGTTAAAACCATTTAAAATTGATAATGAAACCAGACAAGGGCACCATTATATATGACAAATGTCAGATCAAATAAGTCAATTGCAGCAATTTATACATCAGCATAGACAGTCAAAAATAAATAAATAAATCAGGACCCAGCGGGGCTCAGAATTTAATGTATAGGGAGCATAGGAGGTCACTCCATAGGTCAGGGGATCAATCAATCTGGAATTGAGTGTGTCACTCCAGTTAGGAGTAAGGTCTCTCTGCTTTACAATGAATATACCACTATCTATGAGGTTTAAGACCTCTTAGGGGGCCGTCACACGGAACGATATCTTGCCCGATATCGTTTAAGCGATCTCCTTTTTGATCGCTTAAGCGATATCGGGCAAGAAATCGTTGCATGTAATCAAGCGATTTACGATGGTAAATCGCTTGATCGTGACATCGCTGATCTGAGCTCCGGTTCTCAGATCTAGCGATGAGCGATTTGACTATCTGTCTCATCGTGGTGTATAACACCACGATGAGCGATCTCCCAGCGGCAGAGCCTATGCTGGGAGATGGTAACTATGGTACACGTCGGGTAACTAAGCGACGCGCGGCGCCTAGTAACCGATGTGTACCATAGTTACCAGCGAGATCGCGGCTCCGCATCGCTGGTGAGTCTGTCTGTGTGACATCTCACCAGCGATGTGAGCGATATTGTAAGCGATTGCGCGTGCACGTGATCGCTTACAATATCGCTCGAGATATCTCAGCGTGTGACGGCCGCCTTACATGAATCTACCGCTGTATTAGCCAGAGAAACAAAACTCAAGGTAAAACACCCTGTTAAGTAATCACGTATATATATATATAGTGTGAATACAACCTGTTGTGGACCCCTCAGTAGGGTACCTATTAACAAGTAAACAATATTACCAGAGGTTCATGGTGATACCGGGGTCTACAATCTGTTAATGGGTGACCAACAAGTCCCTAATACAATCAATATGAACAGTCAAATAATTCTGTTAGGCTGCAATTAACAACTAGCATCACTGGTATCTATCACTTCAATATCCCCACACACAGCATATTATCATTGCAATAGCCCTGATCATAGTATTTCACATTGCATATCATTGCACATCAATCTATCAGGGTTGTGCTTTCCTGCTACACATGAATGCCATAACAAAAGCTTTGCAGTCAGTAAGCATGTGCTGTGCACTGACTAGTAGGTCAGAAGGATAGGGGGAGAAGGGAATGAGAAGGAGGGAGATTACCAGTCTGTGACACAGGTGCCTGAGTGGGAAAGGACCCCACCGGTATCACTGCCTCCTGTGCAGCTTCGTCAGAGGATGTCTGCACACTCCACCGTCTGTCTTATATAAGGAGGAGAGTAAGCTACTTGCAGCATGATTCCTGTGTTCCGTAGGACAGGAAGCACGTGCAGTCACATGATTGCTTTGCTTAGTTTACAGAGTAAACACCAGGCAGGCTGAGAAGTGAGTCACAGCTAAGTGCCCGCCCCGCAGTGTTATTAACCCACGGAGCCGGGAGCACAGCGCGTACAGCCGGGAGCTCTGGGTGGTCCGCAGCGGCAGCACGTGCAGGCGGAGCAGCGCCGCCGTCCCGGCCGCCTCCGTCACATTGAAGGCGGCAGAGTCCCGCACCAGGTCCCGGGTGTCCTGCAGGCAGCTGTCCGCCCCTGCCCCCCCGCTAGGTACGGTAGTGGGTGGAGGGGAGAGGCTGGAGGGCGGACGGAACTTCCGAGAGCGGAACGTTCCTCCGCCGCTCCCTGTAGCCGGGGGACCCTGCACTGTCGCCGCCCCCGGAGCCATGGATCCGAACAAGGCCACGGCAGTGGCGCCGGATCCGAACAAAGCCACGGAAGTGGCGCCGTATGCGACGGAAGTCGCTACGGCAATTATATAATAGACTAGATGGCGGCCCGATTCTAAAGAATCGGGTAGTCTAGAATCCATATATAGTTTATTTACTAATAGTTAGGGGAGTGCGGTGAAATGAATTGTGTGTACACAGGTGGCTCAGTGGGTAGCAGAGTATACGGTGGCTCAGTGGTTAGCACTGTATACGGTGGTTCAGTGGTTAGCACTGCATGGTGGCTCAGTGGTTAGCACTGTATACGGTGGCTCAGTGGTTAGCACTGTACACGGTGGCTCAGTGGTTAGCACTGTATATGGTGGTTCAGTGGTTAGCACTGTATGGTGGCTCAGTGGTTGGCACTGTATACGGTGGCTCAGTGGTTGGCACAGTATATGGTGGCTCAGTGGTATATGGTGGCTCAGTGGTTAGCACTGTATACGGTGGCTCAGTGGTTGGCACTGTATATGGTGGCTCAGTGGTTAGCACTGTATATGGTGGCTCAGTGGTTAGCACTGTATATGGTGCCTCTGTGGTTAGCATTGTATATGGTGGCTAAGTGGTTAGCACTGTATATGGTGGCTCAGTGGTTAGCACTGTATATGGTGCCTCTGTGGTTAGCATTGTATATGGTGGCTCAGTGGTTAGCACTGTATATGGTGGCTCAGTGGTTAGCACTGTATATGGTGGCTCTGTGGTTAGCACTGTATATGGTGGCTCAGTGGTTAGCACTGTATACGGTGGCTCAGTGGTTAGCACTGTATGGTGGCTCAGTGGTTAGCACTGTATATGGTGGCTCAGTGGGTAGCAGAGTATACGGTGGCTCAGTGGTTAGCACTGTATACGTTGGCTCAGTGGTTAGCACTGTATACGGTGGCTCAGTGGTTAGCACTGTATATGGTGGCTCAGTGGTTGGCAATGTATATGGTGGCTCAGTGGATAGCACTGTATACGGTGGCTCAGTGGTTAGCACTGTATATGGTGGCTCAGGGGTTGGCACTGTATATGGTGGCTCAGTGGGTAGCAGAGTATACGGTGGCTCAGTGGATAGCACTGTATACGGTGGCTCAGTGGTTAGCACTGTATATGGTGGCTCAGTGGTTAGCACTGTATACGGTGGCTCAGTGGTAAGCACTGTATATGGTGGCTCAGTGGTTGGCACTGTATATGGTGGCTCAGTGGGTAGCAGAGCAGAGTTGTTTAAGAGGACGCAGAATCATCGTGCGTTTTGCCGGGGAACGCAGCCCCTTCACATTCCAAATCACCCACTTGACTATTTGAGAAACCTGGAATGATTTTTTTTAAGATGGTTTATCAAGAAATCCCAGTGTCTTGGGCTAGTTGAGGAAGATGAAAGTGTCTGTACGTATATAATAATGGGAGAACATCTCTCTTGTAGTTTAAGTACTGTAGTATTCCCTCCCCCCACCCTTGTTAGTCTAATTTTTCCCTTTTTTTTCCTCCCACCCCCCATGGCTTTGCCTAGGTAACTTTTCTTTTCTTAATCGCTTCATTGGGGGACACAGGAAGACCTTGGGTGTATGATTGCTGCCATCAGGAGGTTGACACTATGCAAAATAACAGAAAAGCAACTCCTCCCCAGCAGTATGCACCCCTACTGGCACAAATGCAACTCAGTTTTAGCTTAGTGTCTTAGGAGGCAAACACAGGTCTCTCTGAGCCCGTATCTACCAGAATTTTTTATTAGATTAGTTAGATTTTTAATTTTTAATTTTTCTTCTATGAAGACTCATCAGGGAATACGAAGCGGTTGAGCCAATTCGTCACCCCGTAAAGAGATAGAAAGTCCAGTGTACGCAGGTTGCACTGCTAACTCTCCCTCTCTGGGCCAGAGCCATCCATCCCTTCATTGAAGCGAATCCTGGAGAACCCTGACGCCGGACGCCGATGCCTGCCCTGGCCCATTCGCTCTCCTACCCACTCGCCTTCCAGAGTCGGTCGGTAGGGTCATCAGATGCACGGATCCCTGGTACTCAGGAGAACAGTATCCACGTCTGGAGCTCGACACCTCTCAGGACGAGGTAGGGATCTGCACCCTGATGGCAGCAAGCAGTGCCTGGGTCCGGGGTCCATATACCCCCCCTTCCCCATCCTCACTTTACTAGCCCCCTCCTGGTAGGTTTTCAGCTTCCCCCTGGCTACACCAGAGGGGGTATTGCTCTGGCCATTCTGCCCCTGCGTGCATGGGCTGGTCACTGGCTACCTCAGCAGTCTGAGTAGCCACGGCCCATTACACCTATAACTGCAGCAGGGGTTGCCTGATGGGGATCAGTCAGTCATAGAGGGGGGTGCCTTATTGATTCTCAGGGGGTCCTGGCTCTGTTTTAGGGCCATCAAGCCCCTTTCTACTTTTTTGCAGCCAGCACATCGTGCTGTGGCTGCATCAGACCCGTAACTATTAGCTAAGAGGGTAGCAGAGTCATTGCAGGCCAGCGCAGCCACCCCCCCAGGCCAGAACAGCCCCGGATCTGAGGCTCTGTGCCACGGGCCTCCCAATCCAGGCCGCCGCCAAAAATTTAGTCCCAGGCCTCTGTTGCGGCCTTCAGAGCTCTCCCGCCCACCAACGAACCACCTCTGGACCAATCGCGGACGTCCATGGGTGGGCTCTTTTGAAAGGCACCGCCCCGGGCTCCATGGAGCTCTGCCTAGGACCCGCCCACAGTCAGGGCTCATTGTAGAAAATGCCAGATTTTTTCGGCCGAGCTGGCCACGCCCCCGTTGCATTTGGGTGGTGTTTTCTCAGCCAGGCAGCCCCGCTCCTCCCCCTGGCCAATGGGGATCGAACGCGAGCTCTCTGCCCCCCGTTTTTAGCTCCGCCCTTTGTCTCCCCGCAGAAGCCCGAGCTTTACAGGAGCCATCACAGGGAGGAAGGCACAGAACGCTGCAGCTTTGCTCCTCCACTGCTTGGACCCACCACAAGGGACACCGGAAGCCTGTGCATGGGTAAGCAGAGTCTCCCCTGCCCCCCCACACTGCTGGTACCCTCACTACTGGCTATAGTAGATGCCTCACATAAGGAGCACCTGTACAGCCACCATAGCCACCACAGTGTAATACGCCTGCTCATGGTGCAATAAGTAGCTACCCTCAGCTCAGAACTCTCCACTGTGCCTCGCTTGTAGCCCACAGACCATGCAGGCAGCTCAGGAGCCTACCGATGACCCGTCCGTGGTCTCTGCCCCACCTGAGGTGTTTCTTTCCTTATCTCAGCCCGCCACTGCTCTGATAAATTCTCAGAAAACCTGATGGCGGCCCTAGAACACCTGCCCACACAGATAGCCTCCGCGAATAGGCCTAATCCATCGGAACAGACAGACCGTAGCCCACCAGGGAACGCTGCCCCTGGGCCACCAGATTCGGAATCAGAGGGACCAGACCGCTCACAGAGGAAGCGGATTCGCATGTCCCCCTCGTCTCAGTCCCCCTCCCCCAGAGATCTCTACTTGAGGCCTTCTTCTCCAGCACGCTCGACACCATCAGATTCCGATTCCATATCAGATTCGGACCCGGATATAGACTCTGACCAATTTTCGGGAATCAGGGACACAGTAGACTCCCTAATTCTAGCAGTAAATGACACCTTTAAGATCAACTCTGATGACAAGCCACCCACACGGAAAGTGTCGGTTAAATGTACTAAACTAGCACCTTGGTTCTTCTCTTACCTAGAAGACTTTGACGACATCTTTACCAAGGAATGGCTACACACAGAGAAGCGCTTTCAATCCAGAAAGTGTCTAGAGGCTCTTTATCCATTCTCTAAGGATGTTCACCAAAAGTAGACCACCTCACCAGCAGTGGATCCTCCAGTGTCACGTCTAGCTACCAACACCATCCTACCCCTGGCAAACGGCGCTTCCCTTAAAGAAGGACCAGACAGACATATTGAGGCCATGGCGAAATCTGCTTTCGAAGCCTCGGGCACTTCTCTTTGCCCTTCATTCGCAGTCACCTGGGTCTCCCTGGCTGTGACCTCCTGGGCAAAGAACCTCCGTAGGGGTATTCTGTCCCAAGCACCACCCGCGGAACTAGTGGGCCTGGCTGATCAGATCGCTCTGGCGGGAAAATACATCGACACAGCTTGCCTCGATGCCGCATCCTGCGGCGCCCAGGCCTCCGGCAACATGATATCCATTCACAGGGCTCTTTGGATGAAGGCCTGGAATGCCGATTCAGCCTCTAAAAAATCACTCGCCACTCTCTCCTTCGAGGGCTCTCGTCTATTCGGCGATAAGCTTGATAAAATCATATCTGACGCCACCGGCGGGAAAAGTACCTCCCTTCCATAGGCAAAACGCAAACGGACAATCCCTAATGGTACCTTTACACGCCGCCACAACAGGATGGATACCAACGGCAACTTCACGTGCACGAGCACGGCCGAACGGTTACCAACGGGAACCGCACCCTCTTTACACGCCGCCACAAGGTGCGCTACGCTACGCTACATCTATAGCTAGCTACATCGCCGGGTGTCGCAAGTAGCCGTCTGTAGCTCATTTACACACCGCTATAACCAGCTACTATGGGCGGACCTGGTGCAGCAGGGACAGCACATAGGCGTGCTACAATTGTGGATTACGAGACGTCCGTACGCTGATAGGACAAAGCAATAATACCATGATTGGCCAGGCATCGCAGGAGGCTGATTAATGTTTGACGCTCGAGCAATTGTGTAGTGTGACTCGTCAGCTCCTTAAATATGCCGCCCTGTGCGCCGACAACCAATCGGACCGCACCATCTTCCACCAATGATCGCAGATGGGGCGCGGTATCACGGAGCCTGGGTGACGCCTTAGCTACATTGCAGCTACATCGCCGGGTGTCCAGAGTTCCCTTCTGTAGCTTCTTTACACGCCGATACAGCTCGCTACACTCGGCGATGTAGCCATATGTTTATGGGCAGTGCACGGATACAGAGGTATCTGTAGCCGGCTGTGTCGTCCCGTCTTCACACGCCGCTACTACGGGCGATATTGGCGCGACAAGCTACATTTGTAGCCTGTAGCGGGTTGTATCCATCCTGTTGTGGCGGCGTGTAAAGGTACCATAAGAAGAGAAATTTCCAATTTTGTTCCTTTTCTCCCTCAGCATCCAAATCCCCCAATCAGTGAGATCGCTCCCCCGCCCGCCAGGACAGAAAAGGCCCTTCTACAAGCCCACACCTTCCTGGCGCCCTCATGACACACACACTCGACCCTCTGGTTCCCGGGCCAATTGCTCATGACGCCAACCCCAACCTCAGGGGCCGCCTCAGGGCCTTCCAGTCAGTTTGGCTATCAGTAATCGATGACGCCTGTGTCCGAGACGTCGTCTTGGTGGGGTACAAAACAAAATTTTCTTCTTTTCCCCAAGACCGTTTTTTCTTTTCTATCCCGGCCACCGAAAGACCCCAAGCCATTTCTTCCCTCGAGGAAGCAGGCGTTATCATCCCCGTTCCAAAGCATCAACACTTTTTGGGATTTTACTCCAATCTTTTTGTATTCCCAAAAAAGGGAAGCTCCATTCGCTCCATTTTGGACTTGAAGTTTCTCAACACCAAGCTCCAGTTGAGACACTTCAGGATGGAGTTCCTTCGTTCAGTAATAGCATCTATGGAGCCAGGAGAATTCATGGCTTCATTAGACATCCAGGGTGCCTACCTCCACGTTCCCATCCTTGCGTCTCACCAGCGATTCCTGCGCTTCGCAGTAGGGTCCCAGCATTACCAGTTCACCGCTCTACCATTTGGCCTTGCCACGGCTCCCCGGGTCTTTACAAAAATCATGGCAACAGTAGTGTCCATCCTTTGGTCAAAGGGAATTCTAGCAATACCCTACTTGGACGACATCCTGATAAAAGCTCCCTCTCGCTCAGGGTGTCTCGAAAGCCTGCAAATATCTCTGGATTCTCTCCATCGCCTGGGCTGGATCATCAATGTCAAAAAGTCTTGCCCTGTTCCGATTCAGAGGATCACCTTTCTGGGCATGATTTTCGACACAGCCCAGTCCCGCATTTTCCTTCCCCCAGAGAAGCGGGCCGCCCTGCTGTCCGGGATTCACAGTCTCAGGCAGCCCTCTCCTCAGACACTCCGATTCTCTATGAGGATTCTGGGCAGAATGGTGGCCTCCATTGAAGCGGTTCCATTCGCCCAATTTCACACCAGGCCCCTCCAGCGCTTTCTGCTGGTGACTTGGGACCGCTCCCTCAGCAGTCTCGATCACCCAGTCCACCTCTCCAGATCAGCGAGACAGTCACTCTTCTGGTGGATCGAGTCCCTCCTTCTCTCTCGTGGCAGATCATTTCTCCCGATCACATGGACAATCATTTCCACCGACGCCAGTCTCTCCGGTTGGGGCGCGACCATTCTTGGCCACACAGCATAGGGCACGTGGAGCTTCCAGGAAGCCTTCCTGCCCATAAATATCCTAGAACTCAGGGCGATCCTTCGAGCCCTCATGTACTGGCAATCCTACCTGTCGGGCCGACATGTCCGAATCCAGACGGACAAAGCAACGGCAGTGGCATACATAAATCACCAGGGAGAGACTCGGAGCCGCTCAGCCATGGCTGAAGTGACTCAAATCCTCCTATGGGCCGAGCTACACATTCCCGCAATTTTAGCAATCTACATTCCAGGCGTGGACAACTGGGCGGCCGACTATCTTAGTCGTGGGGGGTTGGACCAAGGAGAGTGGTCCCTGAACCCAGAGGCATTCCACCAAATTTGCCTCAGATGGGGCTTCCCAGACGTAGACCTGATGGCCTCCAGGGACAATTACAAGCTCCGTCCTTTCGTCGCCAGGTCCAGGGATCCCCAGGCCCTCAACGCGGATGCTCTTGCGATTCCATAGGCCCAATTCTCCCTCCCTTATCTCTTTCCCCCTATCCCTCTCATTCAGAAAAACTCACCAAAAAAACTGCCAGGTAAATATCCATTTCATTCAGCAGCAGATTGTCAGCTCCCCTGGAAGGCAAACCAGGTGTCATTATGCCGGTGCACGATCACTTGCAACCCACAGTTTGGGGGCGGTTGTGGCACCAGCGACCAGCCATACTGTCAAGGAAGCAACCGGTGGCATTCAGACACAAGGCTGCCTATGGGCTCAGTCACTCCTGTGTATGTGAAGCATAGTATCAGAACTCAGCCTGTTAGTAACACCCAGAGCAGGTGGGCCGATCCGTACTGATTAAATGCCTCACAAGTGACTTATGCCCCCAGAGGGCGAAACCTGAACTGCAGATGAAAGAAAAAAAACTAAACTCTAAAGATGAAAAATGTGAGGATTTAGTTGGATATTTTGGCCAAAATAACGTAAGCTCGTGGACCCTCGTCACGGTCCCTCACGTCCCACGAGTCCTATCTCATATGTTTGCGACATATGTATATTAAATAACTAGATTCACCGAAAGAGGACATTAAAATCAGCATAGAAAAACTCACCAAAAAACTGCCAGGTAAATATCCATTTCATTCAGCAGCAGATTGTCAGCTCCCCTGGAAGGCAAACCAGGTGTCATTATACCGGTGCACGATCACTTGCAACCCACAGTTTGGGGGCGGTTGTGGCACCAGCGACCAGCCATACAGTCAAGGAAGCAACCGGTGGCATTCAGACACAAGGCTGCCTATGGGCTCAGTCACTCCTGTGTATGTGAAACATAGTATCAGAACTCAGCCTGTTAGTAACACCCAGAGCAGGTGGGCCGATCCGTACTGATTAAATGCCTCACAAGTGACTTATGCCCATAGAGGGCGAAACCTGAACTGCAGATGAAAAAAAAAAAAAATACACTCTAAAGATGAAAAATGTGAGGATTTAGTTGGATATTTTGGCCAAAATAACGTAAGCTCGTGGACCCTCGTCACGGTCCCTCACGTCCCACGAGTCCTATCTCATATGTTTGCGACATATGTATATTAAATAACTAGATTCACCGAAAGAGGACATTAAAATCAGCACAGAAAAACTCACCAAAAAACTGCCAGGTAAATATCCATTTCATTCAGCAGCAGATTGTCAGCTCCCCTGGAAGGCAAACCAGGTGTCATTATACCGGTGCACGATCACTTGCAACCCACAGTTTGGGGGCGGTTGTGGCACCAGCGACCAGCCATACTGTCAAGGAAGCAACCGGTGGCATTCAGACACAAGGCTGCCTATGGGCTCAGTCACTCCTGTGTATGTGAAACATAGTATCAGAACTCAGCCTGTTAGTAACACCCAGAGCAGGTGGGCCAGTCCGTACTGATTAAATGCCTCACAAGTGACTTATACCCCCAGAGGGCGTAACCTGAACTGCAGATGAAAAAAAAACAAGCTAAACTCTAAAGATGAAAAATGTGAGGATTTAGTTGGATATTTTGGCCAAAATAACGTAAGCTCGTGGACCCTCGTCACGGTCCCTCACGTCCCACGAGTCCTATCTCATATGTTTGCGATATATGTATATTAAATAACTAGATTTACCGAAAGAGGACATTAAAATCAGCACAGAAAAACTCACCAAAAAACTGCCAGGTAAATATCCATTTCATTCAGCAGCAGATTGTCAGCTCCCCTGGAAGGCAAACCAGGTGTCATTATACCGGTGCACGATCACTTGCAACCCACAGTTTGGGGGCGGTTGTGGCACCAGCGACCAGCCATACAGTCAAGGAAGCAACCGGTGGCATTCAGACACAAGGCTGCCTATGGGCTCAGTCACTCCTGTGTATGTGAAACATAGTATCAGAACTCAGCCTGTCAACTAAATCCTCACATTTTTCATCTTTAGAGTTTAGTTGTTTTTTTTCATCTGCAGTTCAGGTTTCGTCCTCTGGGGGCATAAGTCACTTGTGAGGCATTTATTCAGTACGGACCGGCCCACCTGCTCTGGGTGTTACTAACAGGCTGAGTTCTGATACTATGCTTCACATACACAGGAGTGACTGAGCCCATAGGCAGCCTTGTGTCTGAATGCCACCGGTTGCTTCCTTGACAGTATGGCTGGTCGCTGGTGCCACAACCGCCCCCAAACTGTGGGTTGCAAGTGATCGTGCACCGGTATAATGACACCTGGTTTGCCTTCCAGGGGAGCTGACAATCTGCTGCTGAATGAAATGGATATTTACCTGGCAGTTTTTTGGTGATTTTTTCTGTGCTGATTTTAATGTCCTCTTTCGGTGAATTTAGTTATTTATTATACATATGTCGCAAACACATGAGATAGGACTCGTGGGACGTGAGGGACCGTGACGAGGGTCCACGAGTTTACGTTATTTTGGCCAAAATATCCAACTAAATCCTCACATTTTTCACCTTTAAAGTTTAGTTTGTTTTTTTTCATCTGCAGTTCAGGTTTCGCCTCTGGTGGCATAAGTCACTTGTGAGGCATTTAATCAGTACGGACTGGCCCACCTGCTCTGGGTGTTACTAACAGGCTGAGTTCTGATACTATGCTTCACATACACAGGAGTGACTGAGCCCATAGGCAGCCTTGTGTCTGAATGCCACCGGTTGCTTCCTTGACAGTATGGCTGGTCGCTGGTGCCACAACCGCCCCCAAACTGTGGGTTGCAAGTGATCGTGCACTGGTATAATGACACCTGGTTTGCCTTCCAGGGGAGCTGACAATCTGCTGCTGAATGAAATGGATATTTACCTGGCAGTTTTTTGGTGAGTTTTTCTGTGCTGATTTTAATGTCCTCTTTCGGTGAATCTAGTTATTTAATATACATATGTCGCAAACATATGAGATAGGACTCGTGGGACGTGAGGGACCGTGACGAGGGTCCACGAGCTTACGTTATTTTGGCCAAAATATCCAACTAAATCCTCACATTTTTCATCTTTAGAGTTTAGTTTTTTTTTTTTCATCTGCAGTTCAGGTTTCGCCCTCTGCGGGCATAAGTCACTTGTGAGGCATTTACGGTAATCAGTACGGACTGGCCCACCTGCTCTGGGTGTTACTAACAGGCTGAGTTCTGATACTATGCTTCACATACACAGGAGTGACTGAGCCCATAGGCAGCCTTGTGTCTGAATGCCACCGGTTGCTTCCTTGACAGTATGGCTGGTCGCTGGTGCCACAACCGCCCCCAAACTGTGGGTTGCAAGTGATCGTGCACCGGTATAATGACACCTGGTTTGCCTTCCAGGGGAGCTGACAATCTGCTGCTGAATGAAATGGATATTTACCTGGCATTTTTTTGGTGAGTTTTTCTGTGCTGATTTTAATGTCCTCTTTCGGTGAACCTATCCCTCTCATTCCCAGCATTCTCAAGAAAATCCGAGCAGAAGGAGTAACTGTAATTCTCATAGCTCCAGATTGGCCCAGACGGTTCTGGTACGTAGAGGTAGTCAACCTCCTCGTGGACTCTGCATGGCCACTCCCCAATCTCCCGGACCTCTTGACTTAGGGTCCTTTTCAACACCTAAATTCTCAGTCGCTCAATTTAACGGCATGGCTTATCACCGCACGTGGAAGGCTTTCTTCCAATGGTGTGAGGACCACAATTGTTCCCCAATGTTTTTTTCTCTTCCATCTCTCCTGGCTTTTCTCCAGCCTGGCCTTGATGCACACCTATCCCTTAGCTCCCTGAAAGGCCAAGCATCCGCCCTTTTGGTACTTTTACAGACGCAGCTCGCCTCACTTCCACAAGTCAAGGCGTTGAATTTGGTACTGGACGTACTCCAAAATCTTCCATTCGAACCCCTACAAGAGATTAGTCTACTTCTCCTAATGTGGAAGATCGCCTTCCTTGTGGCGATCACCTCCATTCGGAGGGTGTCGGAACTTGCGGCTCTCTCATGTCGTTCCCCTTAATCTTCCATCAGGACAAAGTGGTACTTCGTACCATGGAAAAGTTCCTACCAAAGGTTGTCTCCTCTTTCCACATCAATGAGGAGATCGTCCTACCCTCCCTTTGCCGAGACCCTCTTCTGATCCTCAGACATCCTCACTTTGACCTCTCTAAGGCTGACTTACATTACACAGCGGGCATAATGCAGCAGGGAATCCCGCTGTGGCCCCAGCAAGTTGTTTGATGCTTTTTAAAGCAGATTTTGAGAATCTGTATGTCTATCCTTAAGTCAGCAAAGTCTATGAGAGTTCAAAAGTGTTGTGCCAACAAGTTTTTTTCTCGCACATTTGGTGCAAATTTTGTGGCAGAAAAAAGGAATTTCAACCACACGTGCAGGGAAATAAAAAAGCAACATGGGCACAGCAAAGCACTTTGACCTGTCATAGACTTTGCTGGCCTCAGAATAGATATGCTGGTTTTGATGCAGATTCCCAAAATCTGCATGGAACAAAAAGGATCAAACAATGCACCATAGGCACAGGGCTTAAGATGGTCTATAGAGAGCAACAGTTGTGGTGAAAAGGCTTGAGGATTCCTCCTGCCCTCTGGATACTTCCACAGAGACGTCTAGGGCAACAGTGGCAAACTACAGTCCTCCAGGCCTGAAGAGACTGCAAGTTTTCAGGGTTTCCTTAGCATTGAACAAGTGCTAATTTCATCACCTGTAGAGATGATGATTCCACCATGTTATGCAATGCTAACAAAATCCTGAAAAAATGCAATATTTGCGGCCCTTTAGAACTGCACTTGGCCAGTCCTGTTCTACTGAAGTGAGTGTAGTGTCTTGCATTTCCATACCTCACACCTTCAGGCCAGAAGACTATGGTTTGTTTACCAGTTTCTGTAATGCAGAAAGCTCCTGCTTAAAGCTCCTGCTTTAAGAAACCATCCAACATTCAAGCAGTGAATTCAAAAAACTTAACTGTAACATAGACTCTAAGTCTCAAACACAAATATTACAATATACATAGTATATGAATATAACAAAGGTCCCACAGGGATCAGCAGCAGCACACAGACTATTAATGTGGTGAAAAGGCCATGAAGGACAGGGTCCATTAAGGACTCCAAAGACTGCATGCATGCCCAGTAGGAGAAAGCGTGAATGGCGCAAAATGTTGGAAGGGGAAATATAACTTTACCAAAAACACAGGCCTTGGTCAAGGAAGAACTGAAAAAAAAACTAACTCCAACAAGTTCTTTTTAGCCAAAATACCAAGTAAGTGATGGATCACTGACCCACCAACATGGTATTAGTAAAGTTTACTTACTTTGTCTCTCGCCATTTCAGCCATGCCTTAGATGCTTGTCGCAGTTGTTCCTGGTACTTTGCTACTGGATGGACTGGGGGGGTGATCACAGAGGCTACTCCTCTAGTGGCATTCTAGACCACCTGCCTTGCAGCACATCCATCATGGCCACCACTGAAGAGGACAATGGAGGAACTGAGTGATTACTTTGCCTTATTCAACAGACAGGACAAGTTTGGGGAACACTGACAGGCTCTCTGGATTTGGGTGAATCTGGCTGGCAAAACAACAGAGACTTGGGTCGCAACTGATACCAACTTCTCTCCAGGTTGACCTCCTCCTGCCACTTCTAAAATCGGTCAGCGGTGGCAACCCAATATACACCAACCACAAACCAACCTTTGCTGCCCTCAGCTTCATGAAAGTTACCTCATCCCTGACAAAGATGGTCATAGTCTTTGGGGAAGATTGTCACGCCGCAGGGTGGAGCAGTTAACGTAGCACAGATGCTGATTGTCATATTCTACTATGAACCCATACTCCTTATCCTGCTGGAATGCCACCACCTTGCATTGAGTGCATTGGTCAAAGAAGACATTAGCCTTAGGCCTATGTAACCAGTCCCTATTTGCATGTCGAATTTCCTCAACAAAGGACACAGGAGGACGGGGGTGGTTGATGTCTTGTCAGATAGTTGCTTGGAGTGGGTAGGAATCCCCACATGGCATTGTATCAGTTGAATGCTTCTGGATGGGGTGAGGATAATCCACGTGGCTAGGAAACAGTACCTTCTAGGTCCTCCTCATAAAGGTCCTTGTCCTGGTGGTATTGGGGAACGGGATCTAATAGATGTGACAGTGGCTGGGATTGGAATCTAGCCAGACATGTTGCAAGATCATGTGCAGTCTGAAATGTGGTGCACCCGGTCCTGTATGCTATAGGGAAAATGACAACTGACTGTTGTGACTCGCTCCTCAGGTCTGCATCTGGCATTGAATTGGATCCGAACCTCATTACAGATGAGGGCCAAACAGAGAAGTGTGGTGGAGTTCCAGCTCACATATGTCTCCGTCTCCAGCTCCTCTCCATGATGCCACTGTGGATCTGGTTCTGCCGACCCACCTTCTGCCCCTAGGGTGGTTAGGAAGAAGACATCTTCTGAGTCCAGGTGAGCCATGCCTTGCAGAGGATCCATCAGCAAAGTACTGCAAAATGTAGACTGTGTATCTGCGTGCCACTGGGAATGCACAGGTAAGATGGCGCTAGATGGTGACAAAAATCCATAAGTTGGGTATATTTTATTTCCCCAAAGGCTCGCCTCTTCCATTAAGTGACACGATTCAGACTTAAAAAAATCAGCACTGGAGATGAATGTTTGCACACTATTGTTGCCTAATGCCTAGCTGGTAATTAATCCCTCTATGTCAGGCCACAAGTTTAACAACTGGGTTGTGGTTACTTAGTTGCAATCATTATTGAAGCGTGACATCTTTGTAGGAAAAATAATGATGAAAATAAACAAGTTTATTCCAGTGACCATTTACCAGTATTTTTCAGTCTAGCCCAGTGACAGCGGACAGCTGTGAGATGCCACCATCAGCTGCCTAATTTTACCCTTGCTGCAAAAAAAATGCAATGGCTTCAACCTATTTTTAATTGCCAGCCAAGGTAAAACTAGGCAGCTTAGGGCTAATATTCTCAGTGGGGTAGAGGGCCCATGGTTTTAGGGTCCCCACACGCTAAAGAATAGCATCCCACAGCCGATCCTGAATATGGCGCATTTGTCGTAGCGTCATTTCCAGTTGCTTTGAGAGGCTCTTCTAGCAGCTCTGGTGGGGGGTGGCATGCTCGGTAATAAGGCAAGGCATTCATTCTAGTTTTGTATTTTCAGCTGGTTTTAAGCCCTCAGATTCTTAATATTGTACCAAGTTGGAATCATGTATTAAAAATCTCAAATAAATGGTTAAAAAAGACACTACACAGAGAAAATGATTTTATTATGAAAAAAAAAAACACAGAGACACTTAGTGACTCTATAGTTTATTACCCTCTTCCCACCCTCGTACCCCTTCACAATCCTGGTCTTCTGTCTTCCTGGACACATGCAACACTGCAACACCAGAGACCACGGGGAGAAAAGAAACGTTCATCCCTGTGTACTCTGATTACTGAATGACAGCACTGAGACCTGCAGTATAGTAAGCGGTGAGTTCACTGTTGCCATAGCAACTGCTAATAGTGGTGAGGTCACCATTGTTACCATTGCTGAAAGCGGTTTCTATGGAAATGGTGACCTCACCGATTATTTTACCGCAGATCTCAGTGATGCCATTCAGTTTTCATACTACATAAGAGGACTAATAAGCTCTGGTGTAATAAGCTGTGATGTCTCCGTTGCCATATTAACCACTAATAGCAGTGAGGTCACAATTGCTACCTTAGCTATTAGTGGTTACTAAGTCAACAGTGATCTCATTGCTTATTATACCACAGGTCTCAGTGCTGTCATTCAGCTGTCGTACTATATGACAGTGCTGAAACCTGCGGTATGATAAGCGGTGAGATCACGGTTGCCATTGTAACCACTAATAGTGGTAAGGTTGCCATTGCCACCATTGCTAATAGCGGTTACTACGGCAATGGTGAGCTCACCGCTTATTATACCGCAGGTCTTAGCACTGCAACAACCTCAAGGGCCTGGGGGATGTCACGGTGGCAGTCCCAGTGGTCGTGGTCCTAGCCAAGCAGATGAAGGGGGCATTTACAGGAGATTATAATGTTTTAACATGATGCCACCTTTGGTAACTGATCAATAATGCTTAGATGAGCCCCCAGGGGATAGTTGTAATGGCAGCCAGGATGGTGACACTCCCCACAGGCGGAGTGGGCCGCTGAGGTATGGTGTAACAGTCTTTGGGGAATGTTGGTGGTGGTAGTTATGGTGCAACAGGCAGCAAGGAGAGCGTGGGAAATCAACAGGAGGACACAAAGGTTGCAGTTATTTTACCTTTACTGAAGAAATGTGGTGCAGTCCGGGGACACTGGTTATCAGGTCCAGGAAGGTCCGATCAGCCTGGAAGCAGTCGGATTCCACCTTGCCAGGTGGGTTTGGAGGTCTGCCTGCTGTGCTTCTCAGTTTGGGTCCTAGCTAACTGTGAGCTATTCTGTGGCCATGTCTTTTTCCTTTCTCCTGCTCTCGCTCCCGACTGGCAGACAGCACGAATCCGTAACAGACACTGCCGTGTTGAATGCAGCTTTGGGGTCTCTACTCGCGGCTAGGAAACTTGCAGTCTCCTGTCTTCCAGATTTGGTTGCCAGGATGTGCAGTGCCTGCACTACCCAGGACTCTGGTGTCCTCCTTTGCGATTCCTGGGGTGAGCTTGTCAACAGCTCCACTCCTCAGGACCTTCTCCTTCTCTCTTCTACTGCTATTCTGCTTGTCTGCTTCCTCTCTCTTCTTGCACTTTCTCTTCACTCCTCCTAACCCCTCCCCTTTGCCAGAAATAGGGCAGCTCCCTGAACTCGGGTGCAGAGCTCCCCCTTCTAGGCAAGGATCAAGGTGGTGTGTGCATGTGATGGGTTTACGTAATGTGGAGGTCTCTTTTTGCTTCCAAGCATGATATCAGAGACCACGAGGAGCAGACAGATGTGTTTTTCCTCCCTGTGGTCTCTGATGTTGCAGAGGGGTGGCACACTGAGTAAAAAGGAGTTAATACCAGCTTTGTATTTTCATCTGGCATTAAGCCCTGAGATTCTTAATATCAGGCCAAGTTAGACCCGGCCATTAAGAATCTCAAATTAATGGTTAAAAAAGACACAATAGAGAAAAATTATTTTATTCAAAATAAAAAAAAAACAGAGACACTTATTCACCCCATCTTTATTACTCCCTCATACCCATCCATGATCCTCTACAACATCTTCTTCATTGGAGACTATGGTGAAGAATATAGCATTTTGTCACCACAGCCTCCAGTCACTGAATGAATGAACTGAGAGCTCAGTCGGTAAGCGGTGACTTGCTTAAGTCACCTGAGGTCACCATTCAGGTATCCATGGTACCCACTTTGATTAGCGGCCACCATTGTTACTTTAACGTTGACCACAGGTGACCTCAGCGAGTCACTGCACGCCTAAAACAGAGCTGGCGGTGATTGATTCGCAGACCGGCTCTTCTGGTTGCCATAGTAATCAAATCAGGTGACCAGATCACCTGACACTATCTGGTCATATAACGCGATTGGTATAGTGACCAGATCAGCAGACCGTGCATGTCTGACGCGCGTCAGGGTTATCTGGACTCGGGTATCTAGGCCCTCAGCTGCGGTTGGGATGTCACTGGTGGCCGGCCCAGACTCGTGGCCTTGGTGGTCAGCTTTAAAAAAGGGGGAAAAATTAAATGGGAATAATTATAGTTTGTTGTGACGCCACCTGCAGATTCTGATGATGGGACACCAGTGCTGCTTCAGTTTTCCGGAGGGCGATTGTACTGCAGCTTTGACGGAACAGCTCCCTGCAGGTGGAGCTTGGCCTCCAAGGCAGGGATGCACCGATGATGTAGATGCAGCCTGTGAAGGTAGATGGTCAGCAGTGCAGTAATAGAACAAACACAAGGAGACTCGGTCGCTCTACCCAGGTACTTCACTGGAACAGTTCTGATGACAACGCAGTTCACAGTAGAAAACAGTCTTTTGCATGAGGTAGCTGGCCGGGTAGTCACAGCGGGCTGCAAGGTCTTTCGGAGTCTCCAGTGGTTTGCCTTCTCTTGATGATTCTCAGGTCCTGCTGCTGATTCCTGTCCTCGCACTACCCTCTTACTATCAGGCCCGTTGGGGGAGCTGTTGAGTTCCCAACTTCTCAGCTCTTAATAAGGGGGTCCTTGACCTTTAGGTGGGCAATCCTGGTGTGGCGGTGCTGTATGGACAGGTTGTCGGGGCTGGTAGACTGACCCACGATGGCCAATATTGGCAGCTCAGGGGCTAGACTCCCTGCACCGCGTCCTCGGAGCCGGCTCCCCGTGGTGGACCAGGGTTACCCCCGGAGTATGGGTGCTCCGGTATGGGGGTTCCCTCTCTCTTTTCCTGGGCTGCCTTTTCCTCTCTAAGGCTGCGTTCACACATTTGCGTATTTTGCTGCGTTTTTTGCGCGCGCTTTTTGCCGCGTTTTTCGGCCCCGCGCAAAAAAGCGCAACAAAATATGCAGGGGCTTTCACACACTGCGCTTTCTTTACTCCAGAAAGCGCAGTGATGTCACAGAGGGGAGGAAGAATCCTGCTTCCTCCTCCCCTCTGTGACAGCTGTGGCCGCCCATTAGATTTCACAGTGTATTAATATACACTGTGAAATCTAAATTAAACAGAGGCAAATGTATGTAAAATAAAAAAGAATGAATACTTCACCTGTCCGGTGCCTTCTCCCGCTGTCTGGTGCCTTCTGCCGCTCTCCGGTCTCCGGTACCAAGTGAGAGGTGTACTGAGAAGACCTGTGGTGTCGTCAGAGAGGGGGGCGTTCCCGGGGCGTTTCCAGCGCTGATTGGCTGTTCGCGGTCATGTGATATGTATCACATGACCGCGAGTGCCCGGGAACGCCCCTCTGACATCACCACAGGTCCTGTCAGTACACCTCTCACTTGGAATCGGAGACCAGACAGCGGGAGAAGGCGTCGGACAGGTGAAGTATTCATTCTTTTTTATTTTACATACATTTGCCTCTGTTTAATTTAGATTTCACAGTGTATATTAATACACTGTGAAATCTAATGGGCGGCCACAGCTGTCACAGAGGGGAGGAGGAAGCAGGATTCTTCCTCCCCTCTGGGAGAATACGCAGGAGCAGCTGCGTAAACAATTGACATATCAATTGTTTACGGAGCTGCGCTTTCTCCCGGAAAACGCAGTGCGTATTTTTGCGCAATGTCTGCACTGCAAAGTGAATTTCACATTCACTTTGCTGGCAGACAAAAGGCACATTGCATATTTTGAAAAGCGCGCGTAAAAAAGCGCAGCAAAATACGCAATGTGTGAATGCAGCCTAAGGTCTCCTCTCTCGGAGACCCCTTTCCACTCTCAGGGCTCCCTTTCCTTCTTCTCCTCAAGGCAAACTAGAACTCCCTGTTTTTCTACCTCCCCCCTCCCCTAACTCTCCCCCCAGGGACTGGGCTCCAACCATTTGCATAGGCTCGAGTGTGGGAGTGCTGAGGTAAGAGCCTCTTACAAACCTTGCATTCCCAATTGTGACAGCGATAACCGCACACTCTTTTATGGGTGCAGTACCCCAAATGTGTCGTGTGACCAGTGGGGCGCCACATGTCACTCCCTGACAGCACAGATGCGGAGGTGAGGGGGACACGGTAAGATGGGTGGTGCACACAAGCAGAAGAGACCCGGTAAGACGATCTGTGTCTGTCTGTGTAGAATAACGTAGAACACATTCATTAGCACATTTGTATAAATGCTTATGTCCTACGTTAAGCTACACACATCCAAAGCATTACCAAACATTCACCAAATTTCCCGACTTTTAATCAAAACTTTTGAATTCAATGGTGAATCGAATTGGCTGGGTTCTTGTCAAATTTGGAATTGGCGAACAAAGTTTGCTAATTACTATTGAGGAATTAGAAGACGAGGTGGTTAATGATGAGGCCACTGATCCAACCTAGCATGGCGGTATGCATAGCGTGTACAGCAGTGCAGAGTGGTAGGGATCCATAGCACCAAAACAGGAAGGAAAAGGCAGTGGTTTGACCAGAGTGAGAACTCGGTCAACTGGCTCTAGAGCACTTCATGTTTGCTAAATCCCAGGTCAAGTGTAAGTTGTTCCCCAGTGTGGCAGTTTTTTTTAAAGGTTATGTAAACAAAAAAAACTGTAATTTGCTACATCTGCTATAACAAGTTGCACAGAAGCAAGATCACTGCCGATCTATGTGCTGAAGAACATGGTAGCCAAGCTCCCCAGTACAAAACCTGTGTCTGATGGCAAAACCACTGCCACATCCCCTGTGCTATGTCTTAGGTGGCAGTGTGGCTCAGTGGTTAGCACCGAAGCTTTACAGCACTGGGGTCCTGGGTTGAAATCCCACCAATGACAACATCTGCAAGAAATTTGTATGTGCTTGCTGTGTTTATGTGGGTTTCCTCTCACACACAAAACATACTGATAGGATGTTTAGATTCAGAGCCCCAATGGAGACAGTGTTGCAAATGTATCTAAAGTGCTATGGCATTAATAACATTATATAATTCAATAAATGTATATAATAAATAATATAATATATGTATATAATAATAATATATATATATATTATTCCCAATCTGCTGTCCAGATAGTACGCTCTCATGCCTCCTGCTTACATTCTGCATTTGCACAGACACAACAATCATCAGCAATCCAGTACACGTTGTTGTCCCAGTGCAGCGTTCAGTTATCCCTGCTCCAGATGATGGAAAGATAGCAGAAATACTCAGCCAACCACCCACAGGCCTAAACACACATGGCCACAGTTTGACTGCAAGTATATTGACCACTCAAGTCGCAACATTGGGAAATGATTGTGGGACATTATATTGAGATTGTCACAGAAAAAAATTGATCATCAACACTATGGGGATAATGTTTATGCATCATGTGCATAAATACATGGAATACGCCCTGTATGTTATAAAGAAGGATCAGGTCAAGTGACAGCAATGAAAAACGTAGTGCACTCTCATATCAAATGAGTACCCTTGACTTAAAGGCAACTAGAGATACACATCTTGAAGCTACCATTAGCCATTTGCCAATCACACCTCCTATAATGACAATATGTTAATCTTTGACTTGAGATAAACTAATCTGGATGATATGATATGACTTCCACAGAAATTGAAATCATCCTCATCTTACAACCTGACATCTTGAGAGATGGGTGAAGAATCCTAAGGGCATGGACCAGTGAGCTCATGTGAAATGAGCATGTAAGATCGTATGATAAAAAACATATGATAGGATGATTCTTGTTTCCCATGTCCTTGCTATGGATTTTATCTTTCTAAAATTGTATATCTAACACTCCTGATGATCCCATGCAGTGGGGGAAACGCATCAAGTAATTTTTTGAACAGTTTGGGTTATGATCTATTTCCATACTTCTGTATGAAAAATATGACAGAGTGCTACCTTATATTTTGCATATGTATAGCAAATACAGTAATATTAGTATGGTCCTACCAATATTGAAACAATAAGTATAGGTGTGAGTTTTGAACTCTCTATGAGATGACTATTTATAGTCATCCTATTCCCATACAAATATAGGGAGACTGGATTTCTTATAATCCCCAGAGGTTTGATTGCAACAAGACTATAATAGGGCACAGAGAGGGAATAGGTAACTTATAGATCTATGTATCATTAATAGCATTTTTGTGACTACCGTATATACTCGTGTATAAGCCGAGTTTTTCAGCCCAAAATTTGGGCTGAAAAGTCTCCCCCTCGGCTTATTCACGAGTCACTACGGGGGACACGAGTCAATGGGGGCTGTGGAGGCTGGAGGAGGCGGGGGGAGCTGCTGTATGAGCGGCCCCGTCACGTGGGGCCGCTCATTATATATGCACTGCTTCCCCCTGTCAATCAGCGGCAGGGGGAAGCAGTGCATATATGCCCCCCAAATGCTGGCACTCTCCCCCCTTGTAAGGGCCCCCCCCGCCGCTTATATTACCATCCCGGTCTTCTGATCAGCGCTGCTTCTCGGTGCTCCGTCCTCGCTGCTCCCGTCCTGCTACATCCGGGATCTCCGGCCGTCGCAGGCATATGACGTCATCGCGCGACAGCCGGGGATCCCAGATGTAGCAGGACGGGAGCAGCGAGGACGGAGCACCGAGGAGCAGCGCTGATCAGAAGACCGGGATGGTAAGAGAAGCAGCAGGGGGGGGAAGCCTTACAAGGGGGGCGAGTGCCAGCATTTGGGGGCTGCTGGGCACCCCCTGGGGGCTGCTGGGTGCCCCCAGGGGGCTGCTAGATACCCCCAGGGGGCTGCTGGATACCCCCTGGGGGCTGCTGGGTACCTCCTGGGGGCTTCTGGGTACCCCCTGGGGGCTGCTGGGTACCCCCAGGGGCCTGCTGTATGTACCCCGGGGGCCTGCTGTATAAACCCCCGGGGGCCTGCTGTATAAACACCCGGGGGCCTGCTGTATATACCCCCGGGGGCCTGCTGTATATACCCCCGGGGGCCTGCTGTATATACCCCCGGGGGCCTGCTGTATATACCCCCGGGGGCCTGCTGTATATACCCCTGGGGGCCTGCTGTATACCACTGGGGGCCTGCTGTATACGATACTACTGGGGCCTGTATACCACTGGGAGGGCCTGTATACCACACTGCTGGGGGCTGTATACCTCACTGCTGGGGGTTGTATACCTGTGCTGGAGTCCACCCTCGGCTTATACGCTAGTCAATAAGTTTTCCCAGTTTTTGGGGGCAAAAGTAGGGGGGTCGGCTTATACACGGGTCGGCTTATACACGAGTATATACGGTAATAATTGCAACTTGACATGTTATTTCATATATTTTGTGCCATTGGCATTCTTTTTAATGTAATTTAAATAAAATTCATATTTAATCAATAGGTATAGTTATATTCTAGTAAAAAAAAAAGGCCCAAAAACTAAGTGGCCACATTCTCAGACTGCTCACCCTGGAAATGTTGCCGTTTTGGCTTGTAGAAACTGAGTCTTTCTGCCATCTCTTGGTGGCCGCCCCATGGTACTCAGTTCCCAGCCACCACTATTTTTCTTGGTGTGCCTTCTCCACATCACACAAGCACACATCCACTAATATCACCCGTGCTCTGACTCACTCAGAAACTAGGAAGGTCCACCTAACCACAGACACATGCACAATTAATTGTGGACAGGAACGTTATATTTCACTGATTGCACAGTGAGTGAACTTGCTGGAGACTGGGACAGAGTCAGAGTTTGGGACATGACACATCCTATCCATGCAAAGACTATTAGCTCCAGATTAAAATTGTGATGGTACCTTAGCCAAATCTAAAGCAGTACTACAAGCATATGGAGCTGTCTGGTATAAACCATGCACAAGCACTTTTCCACCAATATATTGGGGGTCACAGCCTGGCTTGTTCTGTACACATCATCCAGATTAATACAGTGCTAGTGCCTTACCCAAATCCAATGCAGTAGAACAAGCATATAGTGCTGTCTGGTACATAGCATGCACTGGCTATTTTTGCCCAATATTTTAGGGCTCACAGCTAGTTTGGCTTGTGCCATCAACCTCTGAGAATATTTCAACAACCCCAAAATGCCAAAGAAACTGTTGTTAAGGGACAAGGATGTGGACGTGGATGTGGTATTGTCAGTGGTGCATGACTAGACACTGAGTGTGTGTCAGGTCAGAAGAAGCTTGATGAATTCACTATGTTGCTGGAAACATTTTCTGGTCTGTAACATACATATGTGTGGAAGCCAGAAGAGCGAGACCAGATTCTGTCTTGGAGAGCAGACGAGGTCTCTACGCATTTTTCAATCATCACCAAACCTTTCATGACCACAAAGTCTACTGTCGATATACAGAAGGCTGACCCATCCAATCTTTAACCTGGTTCTCCTTCCTCCCGCCATCATAAGTCACAGGAGACATATGACCCCAAGTTTGGCTGCTCTGAGGATCTGTTTTGTACGTATGCTTTGTTTGGCTCAGGCCTCTCACCGTGAACCATTTAAGAGGAGCATGAGGTGGTGGTTGATGTGCAAGTATTTGAGGACCTATGGCCAGAAAAAAGACACTTTGGAAAACCTGATTTACTGTCTCCAGAGGTGGAGGCTGATGATAATTTCACACAGCTACCATCATGTCATCCTACAACCTCAACTGGGAAGGAGGGTGGGATTGAAGATGAGGTGGTCGAAGATGGCTGATCAAACTTGGACCATTGACATGCATAGCCATCACAGCAACACCGAGGAAGATGGATATGTAGCACCAAAAAGGCATCAAGGGGTCATGGTTTGCCCAGAGTGAGAACTCGGTCCACTTTTCCCAAAAGCACCACTGCTGTTTCCCAAGTCAGGGCAAGGGGGTTTTCATTTACTGTGTGGAAGTTTTTTTCTGAAAGTCCTTCAGACAATTAACATTATGGTCTGTTGCATCTGCCATACCAAATTGAAAAGAGGCCAAGGCCAAGGCAACCTAAACACCACCAGTATGCAAAACCACATGGCAGCCAAGCACCCCAGTAGGTGGGTGGAATACCAGGGTACCAAATCTGTGCCTGCAGGTCAAACCACTGCCATGTTGACTGTGCTATGTCCTTCAGAATCTGCTGTCCAGGAAGCAGGTGCTCACACCTCCTACCCACAAGCTGTGGTTGCTCACACACAACAAACATCAACCATATCCACTTCCTTGTACCAGCAATGCACCCAGTTGTCCATGCCTGAGAGCTTGGAAAGGAAGCATAAATATCCAGCCACACACCCACAGGCACAAATACTAAACTTTGCACCTTGACAAAGTACTGGCCATGGAGATGTTGCCATTTAGGCTTATAGGAGCACAGTGTTTCTGTGATCTCCTTGCTCTGGCTGCCCCATAATACAGTGTTCCCAACTGCCACTAATTTTCCCTGTGTGCTGTCCCTACATTACACAAGCACATCTTAAACAGTCTCAGCCATGCTCTCACTAATGCCGTAACTGGGAAGGTCCACCTAACAACAGACACTTGAATAAGTTGTTGGGGACAGGGATAATACATTTCTTTCACGGCACACTGTGTGAACCTGGTGGAGAGTGGGACAAAAGCACAAACTGGAATATTACACATCTTACCCACGTCAAGAATAGTGGGCCCAACTTCTGTCAGGGTTTCTGCTTCTTCATATTCTAGTTCCTCTCTCCCTACCTCTGCTCCTCATCTTCTGCTGAATTACCCTCCACATCACTGCAAAGCTGGGAGCTGTGCAGCAGCGCATCTTCAAAGCTGCAACACACTCTCCTGAAGTTGATCCGTTTAGGTAAGAAACCACACACTGCAGCATAGCTGTGGCAAGCTATAAAACAACAGACCAATCAGTGACTCTCCCCGCTGCACCTCCAATCCGGTCTGTTCATCTGCAATAATAAGTGTAACCTGGTGGCAGCTTTAAAGGTCAACAAGCTGGTACACGTGCCATGCATGGCTCACGTGCTTAACCTAGCTGTTCAGAAATTTCTGAAAACTTCGCCTGACTTGCCATACCTACTTGAGAGTGTGAGCCATATTAGCACCCATTCGACTGTTCCTCTATCGCTTTTGGTGGTCTTACAGCGCTGCAAAAGCACTTGAATTTACCAAGTCACTGACTCGATTGCGATCTGTCCACGTGGTGGAACTCAACCTATCATATGTTGGTGAGGAATAGTGAGCAGCAAAGGGCAGCAGCTCAATACTAGCTTTAGCATGCCCCTCAGACTGAGAGTCAGCCACCACACAAACAGTAACTGTCGAGTGGGTGTGGATTGCTGACTTTTGTGAGGTTCTTGAAAGCTTTGAGTACTACTCCAACCTTGTGAGCAGTGATCAGGCTATCATCAGAGTAAAATACTTTTCCAGCTTAGAAAGATCATTATACAAATCAATTGTCTCAACTATGTACATAGTATATCAAAAAAGAGAAGAATAGTTGATTTCTAAACATGGATAACAGTTTTATTGAAAATATCCACAGACATAATAAACAGTGAAAAGAACAATCAAGGATACAAGGAGGTTACAGGGTAATCTATGCAAGAGTCGATGAGAATACGTGACCATAGGTTTTCCTGGTTTATACACCTAAATAAACACACTTAAAATATGCCTTAGTGCAGAGGGCTCGGATTATGTACAGCTCATAGTGTTACTTAGTATTAAGCAGCTGATTCACAGTCATAACAACGTATGAGTCATACAGATAGATCACAGTTATGGCAGAAAGTATCACAATATTAGTTGTTTATACACTGATCTTATTCAATCTGCTTTGTTACCAATGACCCAACCACTTATAAAGTGCTAGTGCTTTCAGTGCAAAAATAGCTGAAGGCATTCAGCTTCTATAAGATCAATGAAAAATGTATGCCCTTACATGTGCAGTGGATGCACATAATATAGCAAGTCAAATAGTTTAATTACAAGGTAGTTAGGGTCCAGGGAACTACCGGCCACGCTAGCCCCGACGTGCGTTTCACATCACAATCTCCTTCAGGGAGCGTTGTCACAGCCGGGCCTCGACAGCTTGTTGAATCATGTGACCAAGTCACATAATTCTGCATCCACCAATTACGTAGGGTCTCTAGCGCATGCATCCAGCTCCACATGAGCCGACCACCCAGCCTCCTCCCATTCAGGATCCAGAAACCAGTGGGAGCAGCAAACCACTGGCTATGAGATGTTTACTCCAGTAACCATAGGAACAGGAAGAGGCAGGTGGCGCTCCAGTGACACGGGGAGCATGCTCACTATTCGCATGAGTGGTGGAAACCATAAAAGGCAGATGGACAGTAATAAATCTGTACTATGGAGAGGTGCAGTACACAGCCAAATAAGCATTTAATGTCACACGAGACACCATTGTTATGTACACAATGATCATGTACACCAGTTAAATTAATCAGATTTATAATGTACTCATACCACTCTTTAGCAATCATAGCCTGGCTTATATTATACACAAACCAATAGGTATACATAAAAATATATACATAAGCATACACAAGAAAGGTTAGTGCATTAATTCATCAACACAAGGAGAAAGATACGGATGAGTCAGTCCACTTGCATGATAAGTCTAAGTAGACATAGTTTAGGAATGTGGCCGTGGCCCGATTCTATCCGAAAAAAGTGAAAATAATTAAAATCCAAAAATATATAAATTAAAAAGGCATAAATGTTCGATGACATCACTATATACAATGTTACAAAAATACGATGCAAAAAGCATCTTTATAAAAAGAAGGCAAAACTATTTGTCTGGCGTAGGCCCTTCAGGGCCATAGTGCCCAGGATAGTAATCCAGTGGCACGCATGCTGCAACAGCTTTTTCATTACATTCCCCCTTCTGGCTCCCAGATTTATGTGCTCAATCCCCCTAACCATAAAGGTACCTTTACACGCCGCTACAGAAGGTTGGAAACCACCGGGTGTTAGTGACAATTGTATCTTGTACCGCCAAAACACCGCGAGGTAGCGGCGTGTAATTCAGGTTGTTGCCACCGGTCACTGTCGACACCCGTCTTTCAGCAGTGCTCATAAACAGGTAGATTTAAACCCTATGGTAGCGGCGTGTAATCGAGGAACAGGAAGTTTTTTTCGACACCTAGTGAACTCCCTGGGGCGTGACACAGCCTCCGGGATACCGCGCACCATCAGCGATCATTGGTGGAAGCTCCTGCATTACAATTGGTTGTCCCTGCATAGGGCGGCATATTTAAGGAGCTGACCAGTCACACTACACAATTGCAATAGCATCATGTATTAGCCAGCCTTCCTGCGCTATGGTGCTATTGCATTGTCCAATCATCGTACGAGCGTCTCGTAATCCACAACTCTGGCACACCTATGTGTTGTCCCTGCTGCCCCAGGTCATCCCATATTACCTTGTGGTAGCGGCGTGTAAATGAGGGAAGGTGCTCTACAGAAGGTAACCTGCGGCACACGTCGGTGCCTCCAGGGATAGAAAAAGCCTACTGTGGAGCACCTTGTAGCGGCGTGTAAATGCGGTATCGGGTACTGTTAGGAACCGTTGAAACGTGCTCATGCACGTGAGACACCCGGTGGTTTCCAACCTTCTGTAGCGGCATTTAAAGGTACCTTAAAGGTTTTTGAGATTGCAGTTCTGATGAAGTCTGAAATGGCAAGGGATGTCACCACATCTTTTGCAGCCAGGATGTCGCAAGCATGTTCCCTTATTCTAACCTTTAATTTTCGAGAGGAGGGACCTATATAGACCCTGGGGCATCCACAGGTCGCATAATAAATGACTTGACTAGTTGTGCATGAAATGTAACTGGGTTGGAAACTCACGTTTCCCATCTGTACTTTGAAATTTGTTTATTCTAGCAACATTTCTGCACGTGACCCAGTCTCCACAAGGGAAGCATCTTGTCACTTTAATCACCTACCTGAAAGGTGTTGTTGTTTTGGGAATATAGTAACTATTCTCCAGGATGTCTCTTAGATTTTTACTGCGTCTACAAGTCATTTGTGGAAAATGCTAAATATATTTGAATATGGTTGGTTCATTTCTGAAAATGCCCCAATGTCTACATAAAAAGTTTCTCTTCTCTCTCCATTGTTTATTGAAGGTGGAAATAAACCCAATACTTTCATCACTATGTGCTCTTTGGGAGGGTTGCAGTAATTTATTGCAAAGTGTATGCTTCATTCTCAAAGAGCCGCTCTTTATTAAATGCAAGAAAAAAGAAAGGGGGAGGCGCAATGTGAAGGTCTGTTTAGGGAAATAGATTTTAGTGGGCTTTTAAATCTTCCACCCTCACCTGGGGGTGTTGTGCGACCTCGCACAACCACAGTGTATTGCTCCGGCGTCCTCCTCCCTTGTCGGATTTCACCAGCTGCTGCTAGACTTCCGGCGGGGAACGCCACGTGACAATGCACACGTCACCAGAGATCCTGCACTGCTTCTCTAGTTTCCTAGCAACCGCAAGTGCTCTCAACACGATTTGTTTTGCCTTCCTCCACTCCTCGCTCCCCCTGCTGCTCCAGCTGTTTTTCCCTCCAGGGGAAACAAGAGATAATACAAAATAAACAGTCTGTTTAGGAGCGCTGGAAAGAAATATAATGGGGGATTAATGATCCAAATCCTTTATTACGTCCCTCAGTGAACACACAACGCGTTTCAACGGTCAGGTAGCCATCTTCATCAGGTGTATAATGGTACTCTTGCACATTAATTACATATATATAGAAAAAATCTTAATTAGCAGCAACATCCTAAATGGTTAGGTGTTAAGTAGTAGGATTTAACCCCAACCTAACCTAAAATCAATTCAATCCCATTTATATTATATCCTATAGTGATTAATCCCTCCACACATAAAAAACGTATATGTGTTCAAACGCTTATAAAAAAAGGGGGGGGCCTCTGCCTGATCCCTATAGTACTTCTAACAAATTTATAGACACCTACAAACGAATACAACCACCCCCTTAAAACCAATGTTAGAGTACCCTTATACACCTGATGAAGACGGCTACCTGACCATTAAAACGTGTTGTGTGTTCACTGAGGTACATAATAAAGGATTTGGATCATTAATCCCCCATATCGCTCTTTATTAAAATGGTTGCTATAGCCCCTGGACTGAAATCTAGTCTTGAGATCAGTTGCCTGCAGTTCAAAATCAGTTTCAGATGAGCAGGTCTGCCTAATCCTTAGGAACTGACCAACCGGGAAAGCATTGATGGTGGAATGAATATGGCTAGACGATGCATGAAGCAAGGAGTTTAAATTTGATGTCCAAAAAATCCACTTACTCCCTGCTGCACACGTATGTCAGCCTCCAGCTTAAATTGTCGTTATTCAAAGAGTCCATGAAACCCGTCCTCACCACACTGCCTTATAAAAAAAAACATCATCAATGTACCTTGACCAAAGATGCACATGGGATATGGTCTGCGCTCCATCCCAACTAAATAAATCTGTCTCCCATTATCCAAGAAAGAGATTTGCATAGGACACAGCACAGGCCGCACTCATGGCAGTACCTCTCTTTTGAAGATAGAATATGTTTTCAAAAATAAAAAAAATTGTGCATGAGGATGAACTCAAGGAGCTCAAAGACTAATTCAATGATTTTACCATCTCAGCTGCTCATCCCAAGGAAATAATGGACCACTGTCAGCCCTTGTTTGTGATTGATGGAAGTGTACAGAGCTTCCACATCCACTGTAATCAGCAACATATTGGTCTCAAACACAACCCCATCAATACATGTCAAAATGTCTGTCGTATCTTTGAAGTATGATGGTAATAGCTGCACCAAGGGCTTAAGGTCAATGAATTTGTCAAATTATCAGAGTAGGCATCCTCCTGCTGTGTCTCTTGAAACAATCAATGCACAGTCTCAGAAAGGAAGCTTTGAGTGCCCAGCATGTGGCTATGTAGCCAGGTTTCCCAATTTGTGATACTACCCAGCCCAGCCAATATTCTAAAGCTACATTTGGGTGATGAGAAGGATGAGGAGGGAGACAACTTGTTATTCTGGGTTACCGAGCGGACTCCCAAGGCTACAGACGGGACTCCCAAACCAAACTTCATGTCTGTCCAGCATGGATAGGCTGGGGAGGAGGGGGTAGAGGAGGAGGAGGCGCGTCAGCATGAATAGAGAATGGGTACTATTCCTACTGGTGGGGACACAGAACATTTCCCTGTTTGCAGCTTGGCCCAAATGGCACAGTTAATGTATAAGTGCCTATGGCAAGAACCTCACATGATGCACATTTTATCCAACAACTTAAATTGGTTGGTCACCTTTCTCGACCCACGGTACAAGGAAAATTCTCCTTCTCTCCTTTTGAAGTCACCAAAGAGTTGCACAATAAAAAATCCTTCAAGAAGGCCATAGTATATCAGTTGCTAAAAACATCACCCCCCGGCAACACTGGTGGCAGAGGTATCAGGTCTATTCAGCACCAAAGGATAATATGGAGAGAGACGATCATCATGTACAACAGAGGTGGGGATACAATGTGCATAAACTGCAAATGGAGTCCGTGGAGCCTCAAACACAGGACTAGCCAGATATCCCTCCAGGGAAGGACCTAGCCCTGGGGTGGACTCCTTGCTGAGACCACCATAACAAGTGGCCCTTTCAGTCACTATCCCGCTCAGTTACGAGCTTAAGGATATGACAAGGGAATTAGCAAAGCTAGGTATCCATCCACATACAGCTGTTTTGGGGTATTGCCCCTCATTAGTGTGGAGTAGGATTCTGGCTAGGTGGGATCAATGCCTGGTAGACCAATATCACAAAGCACTCACTGATCTCATGGAGACCAGTCGAGGAAAACACTGCGGGCAGCTGGCTAAAGCGCTCAAACACAGTGAAATCCATGGTGCATTGCCGCCTGGGAATTTGAATACGCAAATGGAGTCTGTGGAGCCTCATTTAAAAATCTCAAACATGGGACTAGCCAGATATCCCTCCAGGGAAGCACCTAGCCCATGATGTGCATAAACTGGGCCATTTTTAGTAAACCAGCACATCAGCAATGGCTATCTGTGCCTGTAACAATGCCAAGGAAGGAGAAGTTGCACAGCATTGTCAAGGGGTACTTAAGTGACCATATCTGCGCCCTTTCTAACACTTCAGTTCCCTTTAATTATTGGGTTTTCAAGCGAAACACTTGGCCTGAACTCTTCTTCTTCTTGCACAGACATACTGATAGGATATTTAGATTGTAAGCTCCAAGAGAGACAGCATTACTGATGTATGTAAAGTGCTATGGAATTAATAGCGCTATATAAATAAATAAATATAATTATTATTAATATTATTATTATATGACTTGGATGTGCTGGCCTGTCCGAATGCTATTCTGATGTCAGAGTGTGTTTTCATTATCGCTGGGGCAATTATCACTGATAAGCAAAAACGCCTCTCCATGGAAAATGCAGACTTACTCTGATTAGATTTAACAAGGGCTGGGTTTCTCCACAGTTTGTAATCCCTCCAGATGACAGCAAGCCAACCTAACTTCACCAAAAATGCTGATGTATGCTACTGCTGTTAATGTCCTCCCCTTCCCATAAAAACCTGTATTCATCCTGCCTCAACCATGACTCAGCCCATAGGGTTAATTTTAACAAACCCTATGCACATTGTGCAGTGGACAAACCCAGACACTATTCCTACTCCAGTCTAACTACTATGTGTCATTGCACGCACTTGGTATGGTGGCTTCCTGCATCATCCATGACTCGGCTCATAGGGCTAATTTATAAAAACCACATGCACATTGTGCAGTGGACAAATATGGGCTGTACAGTAGTCTTACCAAACTAATATTTGTCATTGGAGGCACTTGCCACAAGTTGTGCCACATAGTGGCTGAGATAGGGGACACATATTCAATAGAAATCTAATGTCAGTCACTGTATCTTGCAAAAAAACATCCCTGGGTTGTACCACATTGTGACTGAGATAGGCGATACATATTCAATGGAAATTTTTGCTGACTGTTGATGACTGATTGATAGACCTCTGAAAACATGAATTGAGGGCCACAACTACTACAATAGTCCATCATAGATAATGTTTGTCAAGGGAGGTCCTTGTCATGATCTCTTCCATTGTCTATGACACAAACTCCAGGAGTAATTTTTGGAAATACGATGCAGTAGTAGAGTATCAAGAAGTCTTCTCTTCCTACATAATCTAGGGGATATTGCCAATCAAAATATCTGAGCCATTTGGAGAAGCTTCTCCAACCCATCCTGGAGGAAGTGGGACATTATATATCCTTTGTCCATTGACTTGCTCAACTGATTTATTTGAGCTCATCATCCAGTTGACTAGTGCAGCCTTATTTCTCTGGTTCACAGAGTTCGGCCAAACCTAATGATCGTAGGCCACAGCTACCTTCTAGTACTCCATGTAGCTTGCCATTCTTCTCTGTAGTCTCTGCCCTTAAAGAGGACCTGTCACCCCCTGCTGCATTGCAATCTAAATGCAGCACTGAATGCAGCATGTCTGCTGCTTTCAGAGAAGGACTCCCCCATGTTTGTAGACTCCCTGTAAGCTTTAAAAAAGACAGTAGAAAACTTACAGTTAAGTAGTCTAAAGGGTGGGAATCGTATTAAGAGATTTTCACTGCTGGCACAATTCTCCAGCCTCCTCCTTGTGTATTCTGCTCCCTTCTATGTCTCTGTGCCGCCTCCTGCTCTGCTCTGTCCTCTTCCTCTCCTGCTCTCTGTCACTCAACCTGCCACACAGAGCTTGGTCAGAGTGACTGCAAAGCTTTTGGCATGACGTTAGCGACAGATTCCCACCCTGCTTATGCTTTATTTATAGAGCAGGGCGGGAATCTGGCGCTGACGTCATGACAAATGCATTGCAGCCGCCCTGACCGAGCTCTATGCGGCAGGTTGAGTGACAGAGAGCAGGAAAGGAGGAGGGCAGAGCCAGCAGAACAGGAGGTGGCACAGAGACATAGAAGTTGGTGGAATACACAAGGAGGAGGCTGGAGGGCTATGCCAGCAGTGAAGACCTCTTAATAAGATCTCACCCTTTAGACTACATAACTGTTAGTTTTCTAATGTCCTTTTTCAAAGCTTACAGGGGGGCTACAAACATGGTGGAGCTCTTCCCTGAATGCAGCAGACATGCAGCATTCAGTGCTGCATTCAGTTTGCAATGCAGCAGGGGGGTAACAGGTCCTCTTTAAATAAGTTAAATGATGGAGTGAGTGCCCTAGAGTATGAATAAGTGAGGGCACTCTCAAATGTACACAAGAGGAACCTCCAAAATTTTTAAAGCAGGGCTCTTCCAAATGTATGTTACAGGGTCAAATGAGGGCTTTCACTAAACTCAAACTTCCTGACTACTGCAGGCCCTGGGAACATTTAAATTTAGGGCCACAGAATCACATGGGGGAGAAGGAGCAGGAGGGTAAAGCCCAAAGCTACAATGGGCACATTTTAAATGCTATGGAATATATAAATGCTATGAAATATGTATCTGAGTCTCAGTGAGAGAGGGACCGCTCAAATGTCTAAGTAAGAGCAGTCCCACCAAAACACATGTTACAGGGCCACCTCTAAGCCCTCAACAAACTAAATTTTACTCACTATTACAGGCCCTCTGAACGTTTGAATTTAGGGCCACAGAATCACATATTGGTGGAGGAGGAGGACAAGGAGTAGGAGGAGGGTAAAATCCAATGCTACAATGGTGAGTGCTGCCTTCTTCCTTACTAAATGAACTTTGGATCTTACACATAAAGGACACAGCAGCACCGCTCATCTGTTAGATTAGTTCTGCTTCATCGCTCTTGGTTGTGCCGGGTCCCGTGTCTAGGGCTCTGGTGCAGGTCTTCTCTCATTGATTACCAACGCTACAATGGGCACATTGTAAACTGCTATGGAATATGCATTCCACTATCTGAGTCTCAATGAGAGAGGAACCGCCCGAATTTATAAGTAAGTTAGGGCTGAAGAGTGTGACACTGCAGTCGCCTAGCCCCAGCCTATGATTGGTGTTGTTGTAGCACCGATCATAACTGGTGTTTAATGTTTGAGGCAATTTAATTGCCTAAAACATTGAAATCGCTGTAACTGGCTTTTCAGAATTGAACAGGCAATCAAGTTGATTATAGTTGTGGGATGGCTGCAACCCCCATGGAGTCGAGCGCCAGTGCTGTGCCAAAAGACACAGCCAACACTTCCACGCGATCTCTATCACTGCGACAATGGGAGCCACATTAATGCTACATTAATGCTAAGATGTAGCTTTACATCCTAGGTAATTAAACACTTGCATTTTAGGATGCAAAAGGTCGTTAAGTCACTGGTTGACAGCTGCTGCAAGATCCAATGGCTGTGAACTCAGGTGACCATAAGGATTACTACAGTTCACAGCCACCAGGTCTTCCGGTGACTGTGAGGCACATAAACTTTAAAGGAATATTAAAAGAGACCTTAAGGTTCCTTGAGTTCAAAGCTGCTAGCAAATCTGGAGGCTGTAAACTCTTCCCAAACTTCAGAGCCTCCAAATGTCCCAAAAGCTGGTAACTCTAGGAATGTTAAGGTGTACCTTAGGCTAGGGTTACACTTGGGAGACTGCATTTTGTGACGGATCCGTTAACAGAAGTGTTTTTTTCTGCATGCTTTTTTATGCATTTTGTGTAATTTTGTGGTTAAAAAAAATGCTAGAGTTAATGCAAGGTACACATATGTGAAATGCGTTAACAGACACGGTAACAGTTATGGTCCCTTTATTGAAGTTTTTATTTTTTTTGAGAACCTCGGATAGCCACACCCCTTCCCTCAGCCAATGAGAAGTCCTGGTAATTGGGGGTTGTTGCCTTGAGCCATTTTGACATGGTGTGTCTGTTTTGAGGCTCTGTGTGCATTATTGTTCCTGTAGCTTTGCTACCTGGCTTTACGTCGACGCCAGTTGCGACATGCCAGACGTAGCAAGCTCTGGGTACATGAAGTTAACCTGCTCAGACCCCAATATGGGTCCTTCTATGTGCTCTTCGATCAATTGCGGTCTTTCCCGGTGAAGTTCCAGCGATATCTCTGGATGTCATAGCCAACATTTGACCACGCCTTGGCCTGGCGGCGGATGACATATGTCTCCAGGATACATGGTGCTGACTGGCCATATTCCAAGCCGAAAGACTGGTAGTGACTCTGAGGTACGTGTTGTTGTCCAGCTGTCTTGTTACCACCACACACACTGCACACATGTCATGTCTCCTGGCTGAATATTACGTTATGTCATGTTTGTGTGTACAATACTAATGGTGTTTACCTTATCATTGCAGGTGCTTGGCAACCGGGGAGATTATGCCTCCCTTCACTACCAGTTCTGTATTGGCCGGTCGACCATATGCAGCATCGTTGTGGAGATGTACAAAGTTCTGTAAGCTAAATTGAAGCCAGCACCCACCGCCGAAATCTGGCGCCAAAATACTGTCCGGTTTGGCCAAGTTTCGCAGTTACCTAATTGCATCGGTGCCCTGGACGGCAAACACATCAGGATACGCAAGCCACCAAATAGTGGAACTAATTTTTATAACTATAAAAAAAATTCTCAATTGTTTTAATAGCTATAGCAGATTCCCAGGGAAGATTTGTGGCAGTGGACATTGGGGTATATGGTGTGAGGTAGCAACCGGGGAACCCGCTTGCAAAACGACAAGAACACGTGTTTATAAGGTTAACCAATGTCTACCCGTTTATTTTCACATATTAATCACATAACCCAGGTAGCATGTTTGACACATATCACATTGATTAACAACACTTTACATAAATACACCATACATTTACATTTAACATCACATAACACTTATATTGCACATAACGTTTTATAGTAACCCGGGACCTGTAACCATCTCTGTCCCCATTGGAGCTCTACTAACAGCTCCCATGGTGGCTACGGCCTCCGGCCTACTCACACTATACATAAGCTACAGTACGATGATGACCCTTCTGGGTTCATAACAGGGATTGGCAAACCCTAGTAACCCGTGGGGCTGCGGCCTCCGGCCTAACCACGCGTTACCCAGTACGGGAGCCCTTCTAACCCCTGCTTCTGACCTTCGTTACATACGCCTCAACGGGCCCTGTGGGTCCCAATGGCGGTACCTGCCGCCTGGCTTTAGTCACCCCAGCATGATGATATACATTCACCCGTAGTCAGGAATCCTGCCTGACCGGGTCCTTACATACCGTATGTGATCCATCATTCAAACGTCCATGGATCACACACCTGCTCACAGCCCACATCCATGGACTGTGGCCCCTCCATGGCCCATTACAGGGACTGGCAAACCATAGTGCACGGGAACCTCTACATCCGTTACCTACTAGGAGCCCTATTACCCCTGTCTCTGGCACCACAGGCACACCCACACCATTAGAGGTCGTGGTTGAGGGATCAGGTACCCTTTTTTTTGCCTTTTTTGTGTGACTTCTTGCTCTTTTATTGTTATGGTGTGAAAATGAGAGAAACATAGGTTAATGTTTCCCAACAAAAAGCACGTTCACATGAGTAGGCCGCACACATGCACCACCACTAGCACATATTAACTCACACTGATGTAGTCCTTCACACATCTATTTGTATTAATAAGGATTAATGACCATATTGCTTTGCTTTACAGGAGAACACATAAGGTAGCATAAACATTTCTGCAGAAAATACACTATGCGGGGACTACACACACATATAGTGCCATAAAACCCCAAAGCAAGGTGTGAGACAGTGCAGGGGATCATATGCGAGGTGCACTATGTCTCACCCAGAATGCGCACTGTCACATATTGAGCCCGGTATAGGGTGTAGGAAAGAGGGACGGTCCACTCCCTCTGCTCCAGGTCTTGCGGGTTTCCCTGGAAGGAAACACAGGGTTAAAAGCATGGTTAGGAGACAGGGCGGGGTTGTTTTCTCTGTGGACAGTTTTGGCCTGAAGCTGAAGCAGCATCTAATGACCGGACAGGTCAAGAGCCTGGGATGGCTGGGAGCTCGGAGCGACCTCAGCAGGAGAGCTCATAACCAGAAGGGACCGGGTTACTATCTGTGAACTGTATCCATTGTACCCTGCTGCGACCCGGATTCCGCCATCTTGTGCCACCACTGTGTTTTCAGCAATAAACCCGGGTGCTGTACGAACTACTACCGGGCTCCACTTTTTTCCTGTCTTGCAATCCCGGCGCTGCTCCACAAAGGTCACACCCGCCTTTGACAGTCATGTTGATGTTGCTTTGGCTTTGTGGTAATAACATACAAACACACAAGTACGGGCTCAAACACATGCATGTGTGCAATGAATGGTCCACAGTGGAACATAACATATTTAACATAAATAGATATGTGTGGAGACAGGAAATGTGACATTAAAAGGACAGGGCCTATCATGAGGCAATGAGGCAGACATATATGTTGTGCCATGTCACATACATGTAATGTAATTTTGCCATGATGCTTACACACAGGAATTCCACATGCATGCCAGAGCCAAAACACTTACCGTATATACTCGTGTATAAGCCGAGTTTTTCAGCCCAAAAATTGGGCTGAAAAGTCACCTCCTCGGCTTATACACGGGTCAATACGGTACTTTACTAGGATTTTAACAGGCTGGGTGCTGGGGAGGCTGGAGGAGGTGGGGGGGAGGCTGCTGACAGCGGCCCATCACGTGGGGGCCGCTCATTAGATATGCACGTGCATACAGCCCCCCCAGTGTATACAGCAGCCCCCTAGTGGCACTAGCCCCTCCCCCAGCATGTTTAGAGCCCCCCCCGCTTTGCAGAGCCCCCCCGCTTTGCAGAGCCCCCCCCCCCGCCTTTGCAGAGCCCCCCCCCGCTTTGCAGAGCCACCCCCCCCCGCTGCATTATCTTACCATCCAGGGTCTTCTTCACCGGAGGTCCTGCAGTCATCACCGCGCGCTGTGTTCAGGTCTCACATGACCCGGCGCGATGACGTCATTCCACTGCGCCCGCCGGGTCACAAGAGACCGGGAACACAGCGCACGAGGATGGACTGCAGGACCTCCGGTGAAGAAGACCCTGGATGGTAAGATAATGCAGCGGGGGGGGGAACTCTGCAAAGCGGGGGGGCTCTGCAAAGCGGGGGGGGGGGCGAGTGCCACTGGGGCTTCTGTATATACCCTTGGGGGCCTGCTGTATTCCCCTGGGGGCCTGCTTACACCCCTGGGGGCCTGCTTACACCCCTGGGGGCCTGCTTACTCCCCTGGGGGCCTGCTTACACCCCTGGGGGCCTACTGTATTCCCCTAGGGGCCTGCTTACACCCCTGGGGGCCTGCTTACTCCCCTGGGGGCCTGCTTACACCCCTGGGGGCCTGCTTACACCCCTGAGGGCCTGCTTACTCCCCTGGGGGCCTGCTTACACCGATGGGGGCCTGCTTACTCCCCTGGGGGCCTGCTTACACCTCTGGGGGCCTGCTGTATTCCCCTAGGGGCCTGCTGTATTCCCCTAGGGGCCTGCTTACACCCCTGGGGGCCTGCTTACACCCCTGGGGGCCTGCTTACTCCCCTGGGGGCCTGCTTACACCCCTGGGGGCCTGCTTACACCCCTGGGGGCCTGCTTACTCCCCTGGGGGCCTGCTTACACCCTTGGGGGCTTGCTGTATACCCCACTGCTGGGGCCTGCTGTATACCCCACTGCTGGGGCCTGCTGTATACCCCACTGCTGGGGCCTGCTGTATACCCCACTGCTGGGGCCTGCTGTATACCCCACTGTTGGGGCCTGCTGTATACCCCACTGCTGGGGCCTGCTGTATACCCCACTGCTGGGGCCTGCTGTATACCCCACTGTTGGGGCCTGCTGTATACCCCACTGCTGGGGCCTGCTGTATACCAATGGGGGTCCTGTATACCTGTGCTGGAGTCCACCCTCGGCTTATACGCGAGTCAATACGTTTTCCCAGTTTTTGGGGGCAAAAGTAGGGGGGTCGGCTTATACACGGGTCGGCTTATACACGAGTATATACGGTACTCGTTTTGTTTGCGAGTCGGATGAAGCACTGGAGGTGGTCGTCTTCTGAAAAACATAAGGTGAACATGAAGGAGGGCCCATACATGCAAGCATATGTGTCAACATATGTTTACAACACCAATGGCCAGTGGGCACAGTATTATGTAGCACAGTCATATTTAATCACGTGGTACATGAACACTGACCCTTCCCACATGTAACATCAATGTTAGGCTTTTTTGGATGATGACCTGTTCCTACTAAAAAAAAACACACACAAAGGGCCATGCGGCATCACACATGTAATTGTACAGTGATCCCACCCGCAACTGTGCTGTGGATGGCATTATGATATTTCTGGGCAGCAAACACAGCAGGTAACAAGTGTGACATCCATGTTTGAGCAATTCAAATTTTAAAATACAAAATGTATTTTTTTATAAATAAAAACCCCTAAAAACATACAACCCCCCAAAAGAGGCCTGCTGCACTTGTCCACATTGGCATGGCCACACTGATCAGTACACATAAGACAAGTTAAATTAAACTCACAGAAGACTCAGAAGCTGCAGAGTCGGACAGGCTCTCAAATTCACTGAGGTCAGCGTCAGACATCTGTGTAGGAAACACAAGAAGAAGCAAAATTTACATGTGTTAAGTATGTTGCAAGGCAACATACATGATGAGCACATGTCACACACATGTGTACATACTGAGGCAGCAAATTGAAATGGCACACCTAAGGGCAAGGCCACACTTCTGGGTTCCACCCCACAATATATGGCATGCACAGATCATCATTGATTTCTGTGGAAAATAAACCGAAAATAAAAAACGCATCCGATAACGCATGCCTCAATATGTGTTAACTCAGGCGTCGCCCATAGACTCCCATGTTAAAAAAACGCATGCGTTTTTGCAAACACCCCCCAAAACGCTGCTTACCGCGTTTTTAGGTGCTTTAGTAAAAATGCATAGTGTCAAACGCATTGCACATTACCAATGCGTTTTTTGCATTGGAGTCTATGGATGCGTTAATACATGCGATTTTCATAATTTCCACTTTGAAAAAACGCATGCTTTTAAAGCTTCCATGGTGCAAGTGTTATCCTAGCCTTAAAGTTTCCTTTAAAACATCTGGTTCTCACAACTATCAAACTGTCAGAGTGTGCTGCTGCCATGACATGCATTTTTATAGTCTGGCACTAAAGTTCAGCTGAGGCCGAAGCTGGTGGCTCACACAGCAAGTAGTGATGAGCGAGTATGCTCTGCGCTGCTCGGTACTCGCACGAGTATCACTGTACTCGGGCTACTCTGCGAGCACCGAGTAATCTCGTGATACTCGTGCTGTGCTCGTGGTCCTCATCCCTGCATGTTGCCGCTCTTTAGAGAGCCAGCCCACATGCAGCAATTGGCTGGCAGACCACTGCAATGCCACAGCCCTGTTAGTTGTGGCATTACAGTGATTGGCCGGCCCGCACAGCGTGACCGAGCCTTTATAAGACCCGGCCACGATGTGCTCTGCACACAGCCATCCAGACAGTGAGTGTGGGGAGAGTGTCTGCTGCTGCTTAGGGACAGATTTGCGGCCCTCATAGGTAGATCCGGAGCAGGGCTGCAAACTGCTGCTGACCACAACAGTCCTTCTCAGGACTAATCTAGGAGGATATAGGCAGGGTGATCCAGATCGGAGTCCAAGCTTTACAGTGACCAGAACAGTCCTCAGGAGACTGTTGGAGCTGACTAGCTGTATACAGGCAGGGTCTAAAATCCAGCTTTCCTGTGACCTGAACAGTTACCAGATTGTTGTACTTGATAGCTTTATACAGGTTAGGGTCTAAAATCCAACTTTCCTGTGACCTGAACAGTCACCAGACTGTTATACTTAATAGCTTTATACAGGCAGGTTCTAAAATCCAACTTTCCTGTGACCTGAACAGTCACCAGACTGTTGTACTTGATAGCTTTATACAGGTTAGGGTCTAAAATCCAACTTTCTGGTGACCTGAACAGTCACCAGACTGTTATACTTAATAGCTTTATACAGGCAGGTTCTAAAATCCAACTTTCCTGTGACCTGTACAGTCACCAGACTGTTGTACTTGATAGCTTTATACAGGTTAGGGTCTAAAATCCAACTTTCCTGTGACCTGTACAGTCACCAGACTGTTGTACTTGATAGCTTTATATAGGTTAGGGTCTAAAATCCAACTTTCCTGTGACCTGAACAGTCACCAGACTGTTGTACTTGATAGCTTTATACAGGTTAGGGTCTAAAATCCAACTTTTCTGTGACCTTAACAGTCACCAGACTGTTGTACTTGATAGCTTTATACAGGTTAGGGTCTAAAATCCAACTTTCCTGTGACCTGAACAGTCACCAGACTGTTGTACTTGATAGCTTTATACAGGTTAGGGTCTAAAATCCAACTTTCCTGTGACCTGAACAGTCACCAGACTGTTATACTTAATAGCTTTATACAGGCAGGTTCTAAAATCCAACTTTCCTGTGACCTGAACAGTCACCAGACTGTTGTACTTGATAGCTTTATATAGGTTAGGGTCTAAAATCCAACTTTCCTGTGACCTGAACAGTCACCAGACTGTTGTACTTGATAGCTTTATACAGGTTAGGGTCTGAAATCCAACTTTCCTGTGACCTGAACAGTCACCAGACTGTTATACTTAATAGCTTTATACAGGCAGGTTCTAAAATCCAACTTTCCTGTGACCTGAACAGTCACCAGACTGTTGTACTTGATAGCTTTATACAGGTTAGGGTCTCAAATCCAACTTTCCTGTGACCTGTACAGTCACCAGACTGTTGTACTTGATAGCTTTATATAGGTTAGGGTCTAAAATCCAACTTTCCTGTGACCTGAACAGTCACCAGACTGTTGTACTTGATAGCTTTATACAGGTTAGGGTCTAAAATCCAACTTTTCTGTGACCTTTACAGTCACCAGACTGTTGTACTTGATAGCTTTATACAGGTTAGGGTCTAAAATACAACTTTCCTGTGACCTGAACAGTCACCAGACTGTTGTACTTGATAGCTTTATACAAGTTAGGGTCTAAAATCAAACTTTCCTGTGACCTTAACAGTCACCAGACTGTTGAACTTGATAGCTTTATACAGGTTAGGGTCTAAAATCCAACTTTCCTGTGACCTGAACAGTCACCAGACTGTTATACTTAATAGCTTTATACAGGCAGGTTCTAAAATCCAACTTTCCTGTGACCTGAACAGTCACCAGGCTGTTGTAGCTGTATACAGGCAAAATGCGCAAGGGCGTTGGTAAGGAACAAGGAAGTGGACGTGATAGTGGTGCAGGCAGGGGCCGAGGTCGTGTGCAAGCACTAATTTCGCAACAACAAAGTGGCACATCTACTCGCTCGCACGTCCTGTCCCAAATTCTTGAGGCCCGCAGCAGTACACCGCTCTTGAACCAAGCCCAGTGTCAACAGGTTGTTACTTGGATAACGGATAATGCTTCAAGTCAGATGGGCACCTCCACAAACACCCTGTCTTCCACACGGTCAAGTGTCAGTAGCCGTGATACTGCACCGCACATTTCCCAACCTGATCCTCCTTCCTACCACCAGGCCGAGTACACGTCCACGGACATTACTGATCCCACACTAGGACACTCGGAAGAGCTGTTCACGTATCCATTCGCAGAATCTGGCCTCTCGCCAGCTCCTGTTGAAGTGGGTGATGAGATGGTATGTACAGATGCCCAAATATTTGAGCAGCCACGTTCTCACGAAGGGAACGTTGGCAATGTGTCTCAATAAGGGGTGGACGATGATGACACAATTGCCAGGAAGTCAGGAGGAGGATCAGGGTGCGGAAGAGGAAGACGACGTGGAGGATGATCCAGTAGCTGACCCAACCTGGCAGGAGGATATGCAGAGCGATGACAGCAGTGCACAGGGGGAGGGAGGTGTAGCATCCCAACAGGCAGTAAGAAGCAGGGTCGTGTCCGCAGGCAGAAGGCAGGCAGGCAACCTTTCCCCGAAACAACAACACGACACAAGGTGCCTGTGCAAATGTTAGATCTTCCCGAGTCTGGCAGTTTTTTAAGTTGGCTCCAGATGACTCTAAAAAGGCCATTTGCAACACCTCCCATGCCAGCATCAGCAGGGGTACGAAAACTAGCAGCCTGACCACCACCAGCACATGTCAGCCAAGCATCCGACTTTGTGGGAAGTACAACAGAGTAGAGGAGCAGTGCTTGCTGATGTCACTGCTACGTCTTCGCGTGTTGTGCGTGCGAGCCAATCCCCTGTCCATGCTGGCCGCGAACAAGCCTTTGGCCCTGCACCAGATGTTGCCCACGCACAAATAACACCATCATCAAGCACGTCCTTGTCCCAGCGCAGCGTTCAATTATCCATTCAGCAAACCTTTGAACGCAGGCGCAAGTACGCTGCCAACGCCCCACATGCCACAGTCCTAAATTATCAGATTTCGCGACTGCTTGCGCTAGAAATGTTACCTTTCCGGCTGGTGGAGACGGAAGCATTCTGCGACCTGATGTTGGCTGCTGTCCCACGTTACTTGGTCCCCAGCCACCACTATTTCTCCAGATGTGCCATCCCCGCATTGCATAACCACGTGTCACAAAGCATCACACGTGCCCTGAACAACGCTGTTTCAGCCAAAGTCCACCTAACCACAGACACGTGGACAAGTGCTTGTGGGCAAGGCCGCTACATCTCCTTGACGGCACACTGGGTTAATATTGTGGAAGCTGGGACCCAGTCTGAGCGAGGGACGGAACACGTCCTTCCCACACCAAGGATTGCAGGCCCTACCTCAGTCATGGTTTCACCCAGACTCTACAGCTCCGGAATGTCATGCTCCTCAGCCTCCTCCTCCTCCTCCTGCGCATCCTCATCCACTTTACCCTCCACACCAGTCCCAAGCTGGAAGCACTGCAGCACTGCCTCTGCGAAGCGGCAACAGGCTGTGCTGAAGCTAATATGCATTGGTGACAAACCCCACAATGCAGAAGAGGTGTGGGACAGCTCTGAAACAGCAGGCAGATCACTGCCTCACACCTCTGAACCTAAAGCCAGGAAAGGTCGTGTGTGACAATGGCCGGAACCTGGTGGCAGCTTTGAGGCGAGGCCAGCTGACGCATGTTCTATGCGTGGCCCATGTGCTCAACCTGGTGGTTCAGCGGTTTATAAAGTCATACCCAGAGCTGTCTGATCTGCTGGTAAAAGTTCGACGCCTGTCTGCACATTTTCGCAAGTCACCTGCTGCTTCAGCCGACCTTGCCGGCTTTCAGCGCCGTTTGCGTCTTCCGGCCCACAGACTGGTGTGTGATGTCCCCACGCGTTGGAATTCAACTCTGCACATGTTGGTCAGGATATGTGAGCAGAAGAGGGAAGTTGTTGAGTACCTGCATCACCTAAGCGGTCAGGAAATGGGTCAAACTCCACACATAACACCTGAGGAGTGGAGATGGATGTCGGACCTATGTACCGTCCTCCAAAACTTTGAGGACTCCACCAAGATGGTGAGTGGCGATGACGCCATTATTAGCGTCCCCATACCGCTACTCTGCCTTCTAAAACGGTCTCTGCTGAAAAACAAAGAGGATGCGTTGCAGGCGGAGCGCGATGAGTTTGAGCAAGAAACAGTAGTGGGTGTGGGTGATAACACACAGCCCAGCCTCATCTCATCAGAACGTGCAGTGGAGGACTATGACGAGGAGGAGGAGAATGAAGACATGGAGCAACTCTCTGGCCAAAATGAGGATATGCCATGCACACCAGTCATACCCTCGCTTCAGGGTGGCTGGCCAGAGGACAGGGGAGATGAGGAGGAGGAGGAGGAGGACAGCATGTTCAGTCATCGTGTTGGTCTGGATACTGAAGTGATGGCTGTTAAGAGTCTGGCGCACATGGCTGACTTTATGTTAAGCTGCCTGGCTCGTGACCCTCGCGTTCAGAACATCTTGGCCGACAATCAGTACTGGTTGGCAACACTCTTAGACCCACGCCACAAGGAGAACTTTATGTCTCTCATTCCTGAGGCGGAGAGGTCAGCCAAAATGCAGCAGTTCCAGAAGGCCATAGTCACGGAGGTAGGCAAAGCATTCCCCTCACGAAACGCTAGCGGCATAGGACAGGAATCGGTGGACAACCAAGGCGTACGGCCGAGAGGGGCACAAGTCCAATCCGCCAGAGGTAGGGGAACAGTCTTTACGATGTGGGACAGTTTTCTCAGCCCCTCACGTACCACAGCCCCTGAGGTGCGGGGTAGTGCCACAAGAAATGCTAAGTTTGGCCAGATGCTGAAGGAGTACCTTGCAGATCGAACAACTGTACTGTGACATTCCTCTGTGCCTTACAATTATTGGGTCTCCAAGCTGGACATGTGGCATGAATTGGCTCTCTACGCCTTGGAAGTCCTGGCCTGCCCTGCCGCTAGCGTTTTGTCAGTGCGTGTTTTCAGTGCCGCAGGTGGAATCATTACTGATAAACGTACCCGCCTGTCAGCTGAAAATGCTGACAGGCTGACTCTGATCAAGATGAACAAGGGTTGGATTGGGCCAGACTTCAGCACACCACCAACAAATGACAGCGGAATTTAAATTTTGTTCTGTGAATTTGCCATCTACATCCACTCACCCATGGGTACACACTTCTTGGCTTTGGCTAATCGCTGGACTGCTCCTCCTTCTCCTCATGTGCCACCATGATGACTGTTACAATAGTTAGGCTGTTGTTTCAGGTATACCCCCAGTGGTAAATTTTTTCGCCCATTCTTTTAGAATGGGCATTACAACGACAGGAGACCCGCTCCTTTTCAATGGGAAAAATGTTTTGAGGCCCTCCTGCACGTCTTTATCCAGGGACAATGTGGAGCCTCCCAATTTTTGGCTGCCCTGGCAAAGGGCTATACTCCAATACACCCACTTCAGGTTTACAGGCCTTCATGCATGTCTCTATCCAGGGACAATGTGGAGCCTCCCAATTTTTGGCTGCCCTGCCAAAGGGCTATACTACAATACACCCACTTGAGGTTTACAGGCCCTACTGCATGTCTGTATACATGGGTCATTGTTGAACCTCCCAATTTTTGTCTGCCCTGCCAAAGGGCTATACTCCAATACACCCACTTCTTTACAATGGGCACTTCAGGTTTACAGGCCCTCATGCACGTCTCTATCCAGGGGCATTGGTGAACCTCCCAATTTTAGACTGCCCTGGCAAAGGAAAATACTACAATAGACCCAGTTCCTCAAAATGGGCACAATATGTCAAGACAGGGCTTCATGTACGTCTCTTCTCAGGGACATCGGAGTGCCGCACAATGTTTTCACGTAAAATCTTTCATGTAATCACAAAAAGTAACATACACCAGCTGTATCTCACTATTGGGTATGTGCCCTTAACATTTCCACCCTGAATATTCATTTTGGTGTCACTTTGGAAGGTTTTCTGGTGACTCCGTAAAATTGGCATGAAACTCGGACAAGATTGTTCACAGCTGTGACTTTTGAGTGAAAAATGCTTCCAGGGGTCTTCCCCATGGTGTTGCCATGTCATTTCAGCACTCCTCTGAGACTTTTGTGACATTTTTAGGGTTTCCACATGCTGCCGGCAGTCATTTCATAAAAATACTCGTGTCTCCCATAGGATAACATTGGGCTCGGTGCTCGAGCCGAGTACACGAGTATCTTGGGATGCACGGCCCGAGCTTCGAGCACCCGAGCATTTTAGTACTCGCTCATCACTAACAGCAAGTACTGTTTTAATCACCAGATGTTACCTTAGGTAACTGTGTGGGATTGCACCGTGACACAGACTCCGACAATCTGGGATTGAGTTCACTTTGGTCACTCTGGTATCTCTCACACTGCTGTCAGTGTAGACCGTGGCATCTGGATGTTGCAGAGCCAGGATCTTCACGGGATCTGTAGGGAATACATATGAATACATGAATATGAATATGAATATGAATACAATACTGTATGGAATGCATCAGACCTACAGGGATGTTTGGGGATTAATAAATTGATGAAAAAGGGTATTTTTTTGGATTGGAAATCAAAGGTTTTGGTGTGTGCATCTTTTCTTTTTACTTATAGGGTTGATAATGAATAATGGGGTGTCTCATAGACACCTTGTCATCACCAATCCAAGACTTTATGACAGCTGTGATTTTGACAAATTTTAGCTGTTATTATTTTCTTGCATTACCCCGATTGCCACCACATCAGGGCAATTGGAATTAGCAGGGCCAAGTGCCAGGGAGGCTGTGAGCTATTTTCTCTTAGGATGGGGATGGCCCAATTCCCATGCGCCTTCCCAGTCTGAGAATACCAATCCCCTGGTGTCCAATTTCTCTGCGATGGTTAACAAAACAGGTGGGGACCCCACAAACTTTTATTTGAATTAATTACTTATTTTTTTTTAAAGGCATGGGTAAGCCTCTATTTGCAATAACCAGCAATGATGAAGCACACAGCTGAGATCTGCAGCCCACAACTGTCTACATTACCTGCACTGATTATTACATATAACCGGGGAAATGCTTACCTTTTTCTTTGTTTCACAGAACCTGCCCATCACAGAAGACAACTGTAAGTGAGAAATGTATGCAGTCATCTTATGCAGCCTGTTTCCTTCCTGTTTCTGCAATTTTCCATCCATTTCAGCCTTTTTACAGCCCACCAGACCTCCTTGCTGGGGCAGGTGGAAAATTACCGTATATACTCGTGTATAAGCCGACCCGTGTATAAGCCGACCCCCCTACTTTTGCCCCCAAAACCTGGGAAAATCTATTGACTCGTGTATAAGCCGAGGGTGGACCCTAGCACAAGTATACAGCCCCCAGCAGTGTGGTATACAGCAGTCCCAGAGGTAGATACAGCAGCCCCAGTGGTAGTATACACGCAGCCCCAGTAGTATATACAGCCCCAGTGGTATATACAGCCCCAGTGGTAGTATACAGCAGCCCCAGTGGTAGTATACACGCAGCCCCAGTAGTATATACAGCCCCAGTGGTATATACAGCCCCAGTGGTAGTATACAGCAGCCCCAGTGGTAGTATATATAGCCCCAGTGGTAGTATACAGGGCCCCAGCAATATATACAGCCCCAGTGGTATATACAGCCCCAGTGGTATATACAGCCCCAGTGGTAGTATATACAGCCCCAGTGGTAGTAGATTGCAGCCCCAGCGGTAGTATACAGGGCCCCAGCAGTATATACAGCCCCAGTGGTATATACAGCCCCAGTGATAGTATATACAGCCCCAGTGGTAGTAGATTGCAGCCCCAGCGGTAGTATACAGGGCCCCAGCAGTATATACAGCCCCAGTGGTATATACAGCCCCAGTGGTAGTATATACAGCCCCAGTGGTAGTAGATTGCAGCCCCAGCGGTAGTATACAGGGCCCCAGCAGTATATACAGCCCCAGTGGTATATACAGCCCCAGTGGTAGTATATACAGCCCCAGTGGTAGTAGATTGCAGCCCCAGCGGTAGTATACAGGGCCCCAGCAGTATTTACAGCCCCAGTGGTATATACAGCCCCAGTGGTAGTATATACAGCCCCAGTGGTAGTAGATTGCAGCCCCAGCGGTAGTATACAGGGCCCCAGCAGTATATACAGCCCCAGTGGTATATACAGCCCCAATGGTAGTATATACAGCCCCAGTGGTAATAGATTGCAGCCCCAGCGGTAGTATACAGGGCCCCAGCAGTATATAGCAGCCCCAGCGGTAGTATACAGGGCCCCAGTAATCCAGGGCCCCCCCAGCGTCTCTCCGGTCACCTGAAAAGCAAACTATACTTATCAGTGACGTCATTCCCTGCGACGAGCACAGGAAACCGGAAGACGCCGCATGAAGATGGAGGATCGCAGACGGCAGAGGCGAGCGGGCGCGGACAGCGGACACTGATAAGTATAGTTTGCTTTTCAGGTGACCGGAGAGACGCTGGGGGGTCCCTGGATTACTGGGGATGCGGGGGCTGCTGTATACCGATGTATACATCGGTATGTACCGATGTATACATCGGTATACAGCACTGACTCGCGTATAAGCCGAGGGGGGTACTTTTCAGCCCAATTTTTGGGCTGAAAAACTCGGCTTATACGCGAGTATATACGGTAGTTGAGTTTCCCACTGACTTGCTTTAGATCGTTATTCGTAATGAACACACAAATTTAAAAAAATATTTAGCATGCATTATTCGAACCAAAATATTTTAGTATTTGCTTTTCACTGATCTTGTCATTATTTTACTGTGATACTTTTCTTAACAGGTACAACATGTAATGCTCTCATTCTAGGACTTTAGAAAATCATAAAAAACAAGCTGGTTTCTGACAAAATGATAGCTACATACCAAGATACAGCGAGCTCTCTGGTGGCTAAACTGCTGGCTCATGTCCAGTTATAAATTGTGATCATTTAGAAGAAGGTTATCTGCAGAGTGAATGCTGAAAGGTCTATATTTCATGGGAAGTACAGATGATGCCTCTTTAATTTTCAGCAATCAATACCTCGAGGTGTCCTGGCATATAATCATTTTCTTTCTCACTTCTATATCACTATTTAAATGTTTCAATGGAATTACAAGTAACATAAAATAAGGGAATTTCACAATAACTGCCTGTCATGTCCCTATGTGAGATAATGCAGAAAAGTTTTTAAAGGACTGTTTCGAAGGCAAAGGAAAATTTAATTCTAAATTTATATCTATTTAATGTAATAATCTGAGTGATTTCTAATATAATTGTATCAAAAATTCCCTAGTGTTATCTAAATACACACCCTGCATCTAATTCCATAATAAGTGATACACTAAGCAAAGTCTGCAATTTCAGCATATGATATAGGCAACGAATCTAAAATGTGGAATATTTTTTCCGATAGCACATTCCCTTTAAAGGGGTTGTCTGGTCTTAAAGGGAGCCAATCAGCAGGATTTTCGTCTGTGAAGTAAAGCCAGTGCCATACAGGCACTAGCATGCTGAAATTAGTGGAGAGATGAAATGATGGATTTCCAATAAAAAACCTTTGGAAACTTGCAGAAATGTGTGCAGCACTTGATTGTTGTATGCAGCAGGGAGGGCCTTTGTGGATCATGTCCACGCATATATTTTCCTACTCGTGGCTTGCATTCCTTTCTTTAATTTAGAATTCATGCTGTGCCACCACTGTCACTTCTGTTAGTGCCTGTGCATTGGTAGTGCAATAGTGACATCATTAACATAGCACCGGAGTTAGAGCACGTGTGTACTGCAATCTCCGGTCAATTGTAATGACGATGCTGTGGAGATAACTGGAGACAATCTGCAGATGCGCAGATGCTGCTTATTTGTCTTCAATAACATGGCACTGGAGATTTCAGAACACATATGCGCTGACTTTGGTGCCATATTAATGACATCGCAATTACAATACCATTGCACACTCGCCAACAGAAATGACAGTAGCGGCATGGCAAAAATTTTAAATAAAGAAAAGGGGGACATGCCAGGAGGAGAAATATATACCCGTGGATCTGACCCACAAAGGCCCGTCCTGCTGCATATGTCAGTCAAGTCCTGCTGCTTGGGTCCCTTCAAGATAATAGTCTGCAGTCATTAGATGCAACTCTAGACTTGTAAATTCCGATATTGTGCATGCTGGGCACTTTGAGAATTTGCTGGGAGCATAAGTGCATGACCACAACTATACGATTTGCAGGATACATTAGTTAATTGTGAGAGGATTCATCACAATCATGAGCAGACCTTGAGATGAGCAAACCTTTTGAACTTCAGGTTTGACTCAGTTCACCAAACAGGCATACATTTTCCGAATGGATCAACAAACAGTGTGCCAAACTTCCAAATCCCTTTCCAATCAATGAGAGGAGAATCAAGGGCTTAGAAAACACCTTCTAAGGGGTCAAACGTTGCCAAACACAGCTCAAACCATTTTATAGTTGAGCCCAGCTCTTTTGGCTCAGTCATTAGCTTCCTAGACTATTCCTTGCATGTTTAACCTTGAAATGCATGGCCAGACCCTCTGCCATGAATGCAGGTTGCACCATTAATCAAGAAAGCTTCAAAAAGTCAAAAAATCTTGCAAAAAGTATGATATCCTTTGCATTCAGCAGGATATAGTAGGCCAAGTAATAAAGGCAACCAAGTGAATAATACTGGTGGAACAATCACTCTCAACCTGCCAACATATGAGAGAGGTGATTGGGTGTATTTTTATGCATACTGATGAGGTTTCCATAGGGCATCAGTCACACATGAAAGTATGATGCAGAGTGTCTGTCTGCAGCCTATTGGTCACACCCATACTATTAGATCAGGCGGGCTGCTCAGCACTAAAGAATATACATGCAACACACTGGACAGACATCCCTAGGTGCCCCACTGTGTCCTGCATAAGGTTAAAAAAATGCAAATAAATTATGCATGATAATGTGAGGTATTGGTGGATATTTTGTCCAAAATACATAAGCTCCTAATATGGTTCAAGGATCCTCATTTTAATAAGCCTCTCTACACTATATACCGAAAAAAACACTACAATGGGATATCAATTCAGAACATCAATCAAAAAGCTTCAAAAAGTCAAAAAAGTTTACCAAAAGTATGATATCCATTGCACTCAGTAGGCCCAGTGATAAAGACAAACAAGTGTATAATACCGATGCAGCAATCACTCTCAACCTGCCACAACATAGGGGAGGTGATTGGTGGTATTTATATGCACACTAATGAGATTTCCGTAGGGGATTAGTCACACATGAAGGTATGATGCACAGTGTCTGTCTACAGCCTATTCGTCAAACCCATACTATCAGAACAGGCGGGCTGGCCAGCACTATATATATGCAACACACCAAACAGATTCCCCTAGGGGGTCCTGCATAAACATAAAAAACTGCAAAATACATGATAATGTGTGGTATTGGTGGGTATTTTGGCCAAAATACGTAAACACGTAATCCACGTTAATGATCCTCACAAAAACACTACAAAAGTACATAAGTTCAGAACATCAATCAAAAAAGCTTACAAAACGTATGATATCTATTGCACTCAGCAGGACACAGTTCTTTTTTAGTTGTTTTTGTCAGAATATAGTGTATAGGGACTTGTAAGAGTGAGGATCCTTGATGCAGATTACAAGTTTATGTATTTTGACCAAAAAATCCACCAATATGTCACATTATCATGCATAATTGTTTTATCTTTATGCAGGATACAGTGGGGACCCTAGGGGCATCTGTCCGGTGTGTTGCATGTATGTAGGACTAGGCAGTCCACCTGATCTAATAGTATGGGCGTGGCCAATAGGCTGCAAACAGACACTCTGCATCATACTTTCATTGATGCCCTATGGAAACATCATCAGTTTGTATAAAAATACCACCAATCACCTTCCCTATGTTGTGGCAGGTTGAGAGTTATTGCTGCAGCGGTATTATTCACTTGGTTGTTTTTATCACTGGGTCTACTGTGTCCTGTTGAGTGCAATGGATATCATCTGTTTGGTAAGCGTTTTTGACTTTTTCAAGCTTTTTTGTTTGACAGGCTGCACCATTCTACAATTTTTATTGTTGGTCAAATAATACCACTTTGGTGGTATCCGGCAAGAGTTTTTAAAAATGTGGAGACTTATTATGGTGTCTTTGTTATGTGTTTTTTGAATGTATCAGGGTTCTCTGAGCACCATGGCTATACCTGTCGCTCATCTCTCTGTTCTTCATTAATGTTGAAGCCTGACATACTGGTCCAGCATCCATAATGTAAAATTATGACAATTTTAACTCCGGGGATTAGATGATACTTTTCCCTGTGTCTGTGCCCAATTTGAGCGGTTTTGGCAGCTTTTGGACCCCTTTGAAGGTGTTTTCTAGGCCCTTGATTTTGCCTTCCATTGATTTGAAAGGGGATTTTTATGCTTGGTGAACATTTTGCTAATCTATGTGGTGAACATATGCCCATTTGGCCAACCAAATTCGAACTTCAAAAAGTTTACTCATCTCTGCTAAATACCAGGGCGAACTCACTGGGAGTAAGTGAAAGGCAATTCCAGCACCTAAGTAGTAAAGGGTTCATTACAGTTAGAGCAGTCAGACTATGTCCACAAGAGGTAGTAATAGCAGACACTATAACTAGAGATGAGCGGTGTTCGATTTGAAATGTTCGCCAATCTCAAATTCTACCTATTTTGGGCGATGTTTGTGTCATTCGATGAATGTGAACAATTAGCTTCAAATTTGACAGTTCGAGGTTATGTTCGATAATGGTTAGTTTACCAAAAGGATCCTATAAAGTGGTCTGGGGGCAAAGGAAAAGGCTGAAATGTTGGCATGATTGTTTAAAAGCCAGCGGTAAAAAGCTTTTAAACAATCATTCAGCCCGATCCTCTGCCCCCCGCAGCCTCCCATTCTGATCCTCTGCTCCCTCCGTCACCTCCCATCCCAATTCTGAGTTAGGACCAGGCGGGGAGCGCAGTACCAGGGAGCAGAGAGCGAAGGACCCGGGCAGGGAAACCGGCGGTGGTGAGAAGACTTCACAGCCGGCTTTCCTGCTCTGTGCTGCGCTCACCGCTTCCTGATGCCCCCTCCCCTCTCCCTAGAGCTGCTCCCCTGCCCGGTCCTAACTTAGGATCAGGCAGGGAGGCGGCGAGGGGAACGATGAGGGGGCATCAGGGAGCGGAGAGCGCAGCATAGTGCAGGAAAGCCGGCGGTGAAGTCTTCTCACCGCTGGCTTTCCCACCAGTTATTTCAAATGATCAGCTGATGCTGATCAGCTGTTCATTTGAAGTAGCCACGCAGTGCTGTCAGGGTTCATGTGAGTTCATGTAGCATGAACTCACATGAACTTTCCCACAGCCGCACAGCTCACCTACATCTCTGGTAGAAGTACTCTACCAGAAATGTAGCTGAGCTAAAGAAGAAGACTGGATTGGACTACATCGGATGGAAGATAATTTTTTAATAAAGATGGAGTCTAAGCGTTGTTTTTTTTTCTAATAAAGAATTTTTTCTCTGTGTTTTTTTTTTTTAAACTTTACTAGAAATTCATGGCGGTCATGTCTAATATTGGCAATATAAGTTAGCCTCAGCACACTCAAATAAGAAATGAGAAAAAAAATTGAGGTTTTTCTTTGTGTTGCTTTTTTATTTGTATAAAGAAAATCGTCCCACATTTCGCCTCAACACGTGCCTTCCTCAGGGAACTGAGCTAAATTAAACATACCGTATATACTCGTGTATAAGCCGAGTTTTTCAGCCCAAAAATTGGGCTGAAAAGTCTCCCCCTCGGCTCATACACTTGTCAATACAGTAGGCTGCGTGGTGGGGGCTGTGTCCAGGGCTGGGGAGGCTGGAGGAGGCGGTGGGAGGTTGCTGAATGAGCGGCCTCGTCACGTGGGGCCGCTCATTACATATGCACTGCTTCCCCCTGTCAGTCAGCGGCAGGGGGAAGCAGTGCATAATAGGGATGAGCGAGTCCTAAATTACTCGGAATCGCTAGACCCGCACGAGTCCGAGCCCAGGACTCGCTACTCGCTGCGAGTCTAGCGAGTCCAATGTTAATGAATAGGGAACCGAGTAATAACGAATAATGCTATTTCCAAATCGCTGATGTGTCTCTGAAAGTGTGCGAGTCCAAACTCGCAGGTTTTTCTCTTATTTTGAGCCGATGATGGGAGGGGGAAGCGATTCTCGGGTACACACCATGCTGTAAAAGCAAACAGGAAACGACTCGCTCTGAGAGACGCACACACAGAGCAATCCATTCCCCAGAGCAATCATGGCCGGCCGTGTCACTGTGAACACGCTGCGATTGATTCCTCTGGTGGAGGCTCGGCCACTGCTATGGCTCCCAACAGACCCTGACTATGGGGATAACATCATGAGGACTACTGCCTGGAGAGAGATCGCCCAAGTGATGTTCCCTGCGTTCCATCTGAGTGGCCATGATGAACAGAGCAATATGAGTAAGTTAAATGAGTTCACCCGTTATATATTGGATTTACTTTATATATACTCGTGTATAAGCCGACCCGTGTATAAACCGACCCCCCTATTTTTGCCCCCAAAAACTGTGAAAACATATTGACCGCCATCCTGGTATACAGCGGCTATCACTGGTAGACAGCCCCCCAGCAGAGTATACAGCTCCCCCTGCAGAGTATACAGGCCCCCAGATGGGTATCCATGCCCCCATATTATGGTATACAGGCAGGGGCGGACTGGCCCAGGTGCCTGGGGGGCAATTGCCCCCCAGGCCGGTGTATTTTCCCCTATTTTGGGCCGCCTGGACCATGAAAAGGGCTGCCGCCCGCACGGCTCATGCGGCTGCAGGAGCATGAAGCAGCGCATGACCCGAAGCAGCAGCCGGAACCGCAAGCTCCTGGCCGCGCGATGACGTCATCAGCGCGCGGCTGCGGCCGGGAGTGAGCGGCTGTGAGGAGCGCGAGGCTGCGGCTGGGAGCGAGCCCTAGGAGACTGCGGGAGCTGCGGTGACTGTGAGGCGGCCGCCTGTCATCCACCCCCCCCCCACCCCCGTCCTCACCTGTGTCGGACCGGTGAGGGAGGGCTGGCACCCAAACTGTAGGGTTCCAGTCAGTCCCTGTATACAGGGCCCTCAGTGGGTCTACAGCCCCCCCAGCAGTGGGTATACAGGGCCCCCAGCAGTGGGTATACAGGGCCCTCGTGGGTATACAGGCCCCCCATAGCAGGGTATACAGGACCCTCAATGTGTTATCATGCGTCGTCGCATAGTTGCCTATATTTGGATGGGGTCACAACAGTACACTTAGTTTAAGAGCTGGTGCTCCTGGCTCTTACGGCCAGGGGGTTGGGTGTATATTAATACCACTAATGAGCAGAGTCTGGTGCCCGCACTATTACCTCTCGATGCGTCGACATGTGACCTGCCTCATTTGTGATAGTGTCCACGTGAGCTCAATGTCCGTAATGCTGTTGATGATGTTCCACACTGTCGTGTCACTGTGCCTTGTATACACATTACACACACAACATGAATAAAATGTTATTGTTGATTTGTACACAAACTTTTGGTGTTTCAAATATTACACATGTCTAAACCCGGTTTGAAATCATTTCACAGTTGACCATCTTCAAAAACGTTGGAGGAGCTGCCGCGATCAACATCGCAAACAATATCGCCAGATCGCAGAGGGGGACCCGGGAGCAGCTCCAGAGCTGATATACAAACACTATGACCGGCTGTCCTTCCTTGGACCGGTGGCCCGTATGCCAAGGTATGTGTCTGCAGCACTGTTCTCTACTATTATTATAATTTATTTATATAGCGCCATTAGGTCTCATGGCACTTTACATGAGGATAATGGTTAACTACAAAAAACAGTAAAGGAAGACAATCAGGTCGTACAGGTACAAGAGGAGAGGACCCTGTCCACCAGGGCACACAGTGTACGTATGAAGCTCTATAATGAGTATGCTGGTTTACATACCCACACTGGGGTTTGTTTCTGCCATGGTGCAACAGATTTCTATTACCTTTGGCAGTGATCCAGGACATACACATTTATATTCACATTGTGACGTTGGGACAAATAAGCAGGGTGGGCAGACACAATGTTCCGTGACCTCACAATTAGCTCTTATTGTTGGCATGTTTGTGGAACAAAGCCATGTTCTTCCCTGCAATGGCCTCTAAGGTGTGTGGCCTTGTCTGGTTTGCCTGTCGTAAGCATCATTTGTATGTGTTCCTAATGGCCTCCCTCCACTTGCATAAGGGCCACATACATCCCTACACGTTTAATTGTGGGTGTTTTTTAGGCTAAATAACGTTGTAAGGATATACCCCTTTTGCACTAAACTGTTTGTACACCATCCCTGATTGTTTACACAGTCATACACATTTCAGGACATACCCTGTATCACTACAAATATGTGTGGGTGAGTTTGGCCATGGGTATATTTGTGGCTGCAAGGTGATGGTGTAGATATTAGGATCCACATGTGAATTTAATTGTTTTGTTGTTAACTGATGGCTACATTAAGAATCCTTCGAAAAACATAGTCTATTAATGCTGTATAAAATTAAACTTAAGGGGGCCATATTTTCAGTGCAACAGCCTTTTATGTACAAGGTCCTTTAGGAAACAAGAAGTTTGCCCTTGCTGTTCCCGGCTTTGTGTTCGGCCCCGTTGGAATAATTGTAAAACTGTCCATCTGGGAATACCACCTTGTTTGGCACCAACGATGTGTGACCTGCTGATCAAAAACAACCCCATACTCTATGTCCATTACAGTCGTTTCAAAATCCAAGCCATATGTTTTGTGGGGTTTATTTACCAAGACATTCCTGATTAGCATACATGGCAGCAACAAGGAGTGTAGGCCACTAACGCCGAATGCTCATGTGTCACCTATGCTGCAGGACTCCATTTACTGTCTTGCTCACCTGCCCTATAGATGTGGGTTATGTGCTTTGAAACCAAGGTCGCCCACACTGCGTCTTTTACTGTCCATCTGATGGTAAGCAACCCTGAAGAATGTGTTTGCCTCTAAGTGTCAGGCTATAGCTTTGTCCACATAAAGTTACAACAAAAAGTAAATGCTATACTTGTGGCCACTAATATGTCTTCAAGTGCCTAAATAGCTGTCCTGCCTAAGGCAGGGCACAGTGTAATTGGGCAGACAAATGGTTAAATTTCAAATGTAATGTCAAAAAATCGAGGACCAACACTACCCACACATAGAATATTGGTTGAGGCATGAGCCAAAATGTCCTAATTTATTGGCTGCAATTAATCTTAAGGTCAACAATGAAAAGACAGAATACACAGATATGGGAGCCATGGACGAGGGTTGAGAAAGAAGTGGATGGAGATAGTGGCTGAATAGTCATTATTATATATATTGTATTATATTAAATATTATATTATATATATATATTGTATACGTTTGAACCCCTTCACTGGTTTATATAGCTGATGTAACCTAAAAGTTTGGTAAATTAAGTATGTCAAGTTAAAAGTGAAGTCAGGTGGACGTTTTTTTGTCATGTGAAACATTGGTGTTATTGATCGTCTAGATTACATGGGATGGGGGGGGGGGTTAATAATGTGTGGAAAAATTATGTATTATTATGGAATTAGCAAACCAAGTGACGTATTCCTTTATGTTATGTAGAGTTGGTTATTCTTTAATAATAATAAAAAATATCTGATTCAGAACACACTGATACACAGTCAAAAAAGCGTGCAACTTAATGTTTGACCTATGTTTTTGTTTATAAATGCAATGCATTCACCAAACTTTTTTGGCCTTTACCCACAGAGAGGTTCACTACCGCAGGCGCCGTGCACCACAACAGCTGCCTGAACAGGCGAGGGAGGCCCCAGAAGCCCCGGAAGTGGAGGACCAAGGCCAAGCTGGTGGAATACCACCACCGCCGCCGCCACCAGCTCCAACACCACCACCGCCGCCGCCACCAGCACAAACACCACCACCACCGCCGCCACCAGCAACAACACCACCACCACCACCGCCGCCACCAGCACCAACACCACCACCGCCGCCACCAGCACCAACCCCAGCTTTGGGGCATGTCCGGCCGCCAGAGGAGGTTGTTGCAGGGCCAGAAAATCATGCACAAAGTAATGCTGACTTTGCCCGCAGTCTCCTACCGTTCTTGGATGACATTCCATTCGAGAGACGACTGCGGGCATGGTCAGCCATACATATTGTCATCGATGCATGTCGGCCTCCAAACCACCCTGGCCAGGTCTTTTCATATTTGGAGGGGTGGCAGCAATCTGGTGCAAACATTCTGGACAGGCAGACACCACGGCGGGACAGCTATGTGGCAACCCAGAGGCCGTACCAACCTTTCTGGCCAACCCACATGCACCTCCCAACCCAAGGCCATTTAGAGAGACCTGCCCAGGTGACCCAACCTACAGGGTTAGAAGCAGTGGGGGAGGCTATCCATGGGGCCCTGGACCTCCTCCATGACCAGGGTGATGGTGGTGGTGTAGAGGCTACCCCACACAATCGTCCCACCTACCACCAGCTGTAGGTTCAACTTTTTTTTTTTTTGTTTGTTAATGTAAATAGTGCATGTTTGCACTTTTTACATCTTTATTTCTGTTTTTTCGGTTGCTTTTCGAAAGCTTAAAAAAAAAAAAAAAAAAAAAAAAAAAAATCTGACATCTTTGCCATTAAGGCATAATAATACAGATTTTAAAAAAAAATGCTTTGTGTCTGTCTTTTATCAGGGAATGGATGTGCAGGTTGTTTTGTGGGTGGCCTTAAAGTCATCATCATTAGCAAGTACTTTACGGCCTGCATGACGCATGAGGGCACCTTGGTTAGTACGTGTAAAATCATTACTGCACATAGCAATGTTGCTAACAAAGAAATAGTACCTGTGTTTGGGGGGGGTTACTTAATGACTCGGTATGTTAACAACACTAGGAACACAGATGCGAGAGGCTGGGACGTCTACTTGCAACACACAACGTCTATGCGTTATCTCCGTAGCGTAGAGTGGGACCCTTCGCCAGGCTACAGCAGGATCATAGTACAAGCAACGTCTTCGATGCAGGCATAGGCTTGTTGCCTCAAACAATTAGCCCAAGGGGCTGTTTGGCATTTTGGGTATAAATGCAGGCCTAAGGGCCATGATCAGCTTGTTAGCCATGGTGGCTCAAAAAATTAGCCCAAGGGGCTGTTTTGCATTTTGGGTATAAATGCAGGCCTAAGGGCCATGATCAGCTTGTTAGCCATGGTGGCTCCAAAAATTAGCCCAAGGGGCTGTTTTGCATTTTGGGTATAAATGCAGGCCTAAGGGCCATGATCAGCTTGTTAGCCATGGTGGCTCCAAAAATTAGCCCAAGGGGCTGTTTGGCATTTTGGGTATAAATGCAGGCCTAAGGGCCATGATCAGCTTGTTAGCCATGGTGGCTCAAAAAATTAGCCCAAGGGGCTGTTTGGCATTTTGGGTATAAATGCAGGCCTAAGGGCCATGATCAGCTTGTTAGCCATGGTGGCTCCAAAAATTAGCCCAAGGGGCTGTTTTGCATTTTGGGTATAAATGCAGGCCTAAGGGCCATGATCAGCTTGTTAGCCATGGTGGCTCAAAAAATTAGCCCAAGGGGCTGTTTGGCATTTTGGGTATAAATGCAGGCCTAAGGGCCATGATCAGCTTGTTAGCCATGGTGGCTCCAAAAATTAGCCCAAGGGGCTGTTTGGCATTTTGGGTATAAATGCAGGCCTAAGGGCCATGATCAGCTTGTTAGCCATGTGGCTCCAAAAATTAGCCCAAGGGGCTGTTTTGCATTTTGGGTATAAATGCAGGCCTAAGGGCCATGATCAGCTTGTTAGCCATGGCTGGCTCCAAAAAATTAGCCCAAGGGGCTGTTTGGCATTTTGGGTATAAATGCAGGCCTAAGGGCCATGATCAGCTTGTTAGCCATGGTGGCTCCAAAAATTAGCCCAAGGGGCTGTTTGGCATTTTGGGTATAAATGCAGGCCTAAGGGCCATGATCAGCTTGTTAGCCATGGTGGCTCAAAAAATTAGCCCAAGGGGCTGTTTGGCATTTTGGTATAAATGCAGGCCTAAGGGCCATGATCAGCTTGTTAGCCATGGTGGCTCAAAAAATTAGCCCAAGGGGCTGTTTGCATTTTGGGTATAAATGCAGGCCTAAGGGCCATGATCAGCTTGTTAGCCAGGGTGGCTCAAAAAATTAGCCCAAGGGCTTTTAAATGTTTGCTAACAGAAAATAAAGGTTGATTCCTTGTGAAAAGGTGTTGTGATGGTTAATGAAACCGAAGTTAAGGTGTAGTGTTGGTTTAAGATGAAGCAGCCTCATTACCAGGTTGCAGGAACATGGTTACGCAAATCGTTACTGGTCTTGTACATACTGCTTGTACCAAAAAGACACAATATAATACAATGATTAATTATATCATATTGATGTTGAACGTGGCACTTCAGCTCTGAGTACTGTCGTCTTCAGGGCTCAAGAAGTCTTGTGAAATCCAGTTCCTATTAAACTTAATTAGAGTAAGCCTGTCTGCATTCTCTGGAGTAAGACGTGTCCTGGTATCAGTTATGATACCCCCAGCGGCACTGAAAGCCCGCTCTGATGTCACACTAGCTGCAGGGCATGCCAGCACCTCCAAGGCATACAACGAGAGCTCTGTCCAAGTGTGGAGCTTGGAGACCCAGTAATTAAACGGGACTGCGGCATCAGTCAGGAAGCAGGTACTGTCACTTAAGTATTCTTGTACCATGTTGGTAAGTTTCTGTCTCCGCGAGATGGTTACTGGAGCAACATGGCGCTGCAGGTTCGATGGCTTATTGAACATAGCCCACTTTGCGGACATCTTTCCAGCATCTCTTCTGGACAGCGTGGATGATTGTGCCCCGACCAAAGGCTGCTGTTGCACAGAGTTGCTAACTATGGGCAGAGTGTTGTCTGACGGTGATATTCGAAGCATATTATCCACAAGAACCCTCTTGAAATAGTCAATTGTCAAGCCACGTGGTGACTGAAACAGCAGCGAGGTGAATTTATCTTTATAACGTGGGTCCAGAAAGGTGGCCAACCAGTAGAGGTCGTTGTGCAATATGTTAATCACTCGTGGGTCTTCTAGCAGACAAGTCAACATGAAGTCAGCCATGTGTCCTAAGCTGCATAGAGTCATGTCTTCAGTGTCCTCAGAACGATGTTCAATACCCATTGTATCCGCAAAGTCTGTCTCCGCCTCCTCCTCTCCAGGCCACCCATGGTGGACAGACACAAAGCTGGGGTTGTGAGTACCATCTGGGTTGACATCGGCACCAACAAAAAATAAATCCTCTTCATCGTCTTGCTCCTGTTCCTCCTCAGGAGCCATTGTTGCCTGGTCATACTGGCTTTGCTGGCTAGGTACTGCGCTGTTTAAATCTGCTCCATAGCCATCTGCTGGGCTCTCAATGCTTCATTTTTCTGATTAATGAGGGATTCTTTCAGCAGACACAGCATGGGTATAGTGACACTGATGATGGACTGATCACCGCTCACCAGTTTTGTGCAGTAGTCAAAATTATCAAGAACCTCAGATGTGTCAGCGATCCACACCCACTCCATTGTACTAATATGTCGTGGCTGACTGCCGGTCTGACGGCATGTTGCAACTGATACTCGGATATTGCCCTCTGCTGCTCATTGATCCTCGATAACATATGGAATGTAGAGTTCCATCGTGTCGGCATGTCACAAATGATCTGTGGTTGGGCAAATTCAATTGCTTTTGAAGCAATGAAAGTTTTCCAACCGCTGTTGACGAATGACGAAAATGTGCACAAACTCGACGCACCTTCTCCAGTAGGTCACATAGCTCTGGGTATGTACGCAGGAATTTCTGCACTACTAGATTCAGCACGTGAGCCATGCAAGGCACGTGCACAAGGTTTCCGAGCTTTAGTGCAGCCACTAGGTTACGACCATTGTCGCTCACCACGAGACCGGTCTGGAGTTGGAGTGGGGATAGCCACTCATCTGTCTGTTGCTTCAGACCTTTCAACAGCTCTACTGCAGTGTGCGGTGTGTGACCTAAACAGATCAGCTTCAGCAGAGCCTGTTGGCGTCTTGCTGAAGCACTGCAGCAAACCTCCCAACTTGGCCGTGATGTTGAGGGCAATTGAGGATTGGTCGAGGAAGCGGAAGATGGGGTAGTGGACATATAGGATGATGCAGAGACCCTGAATGAGGTTGTGCCAGCTATCCGTGGCGTGGGTAGGATGTTTGATGTAACACTAACATCGTTTGGCACACTCTCCACAACGTTGATCCAATGCGCGGTGAGCGAGATGTACCGGCCCTGTCCTGAACTGCTTGTCCACGTGTCCGTAGTAAGGTGTACTTTCCCGGTTACAGCGTTGGTGAGGGCACGCTTGAGGTTGTTAATGACATGCTCATGTAACGCGGGGACGGCACAACGTGAAAAGTAGTGGCGGCTTGGAACCGAGTAGCGTGGTACTGCCACAGCCAAAAGCTCACGGAAAGAGTCTGTACCCACAAGCCTAAACGGCAACATCTCGACTGCTAACAACTTAGCTATCTGGGCATTTATTTTTTTGGCTAATGGGTGGGAAGAGTGGTATTTCTGCTTCCTTTCGTACAGCTGTGTCACTGATAACTGTAAGGATGTTGCTGACCGAGAACTGTCTGCACTCGTGTTCAGTCTCTCTGCAACCGCTGCTTGTGATGAGTACATATCAGCTGGACCAGCTTCAGCAACACTTGATTGTGACGGACGTATCTGAGTTACCGTCGCAGTCTTTGGGTCAGATGACACTGTTGTGGAAGGCTGCACTTTTGACCACTGAATAGGGTGCTGACCAGCCATGTGCTTCCGCATACTGCTGGTGCTCTGGTTTCCTTTCCCGTGGCCTCTGCTTAGCCTTGCATGGCAGATGGTACAGATGACCACATTTTCTTGAGAAGGCCCATCTTTAAAAAATTTCCACACAGTGGCTGACCGACGTCTAGGCTTGACTGTACTCCCTGAGGGATTACTGAGGCCCACATTTGAGACATTTTGTCCAACAGTTGACAAATTTTGAGCCACAGTGGACACATTTTGGGCAACAGTGGTGACTCTTTCAGTTCTGGTGGGAGGAGTAGGCCTTGGTGCCTTTGTTGGTGGGACATACACACTTTCTTCCTCCGTGCTGCTCTGCTGGCTCTGCATCGCAACATTCCACGTGGGATCAGTTGTCTCATCATCAACCCCTTCCTCTTCTAAATCTTCCCGATAACAAGATAGATTTTGCTCCCCAGATGACAAGTGTGTCACTGTCTCATCATCATCATCCTCCAACTCCTGAGACGGTCTAAGACTTTGCTGAAAGACACGTTCATGTGGCCGGGGTGTCTCTAAAACTTGTCCATGATTGGACAATTCTTCATCAAGTATCTCATCTACTACGGAGTCTGGCAAACCGGATTCATGTAAAGGATTATATGTACCAAATAAGTCATCTGAGTGACCCATGTCTGTGTCAACATTTTCATGGGGCTGCTGTTGGTCTGAGGAACTGTGAAGAGGTTGTGGATTAGATGACCCAGCATGGTATGTACCAACAGTAGACACAGTGCTCAAGGAACCTTGAGTGCTGCAAGAACCTGTTGTTGAGGTCTTGTCTGCCAGCCAAGACGTTAGATGCTGTTCGTCTTCCGGCCTCAATACTCGTTTACTTTCCTGACGGGGAAAGTTAGACAGGAGGAACGATCGATCAATCCTCGTCTGTCTGCCCGAACTGGTGGATAGTTGGCCACGACTACCAATGCCTGTACCTCGTCCCTGTCCCTTAGCAAGACTTTTTTTGGGATTTGGTTTTTTTGTGTGACATTTTATAATTTCTGGTGGCTTTCTGGGGGCTTGTAAAACAAGTAGCAGGTACTATTTCGTGAAAGGTACACACTAGAGGCTAAGATATTTTAAGACAGATGGAAGGTACCGTGCGAGCTGCAGGCAGGACACCGTACAGCAACGCACTGGCACAGGAAAAAATTGTTTAGTACGCACAACCAGGCACTGTTAGGCTGCGGTGCTGGCTGCGTGCAAGTTTACAAGTACCGTGCGAGCTGCAGGCAGGACACCGTACAGCAACGCACTGGCACAGGAAAAAATTGTTTAGTACGCAGAACCAGGCACTGTTAGGCTGCGGTGCTGGTTGCGTGCAAGTTTACAAGTACCGTGCGAGCTGCAGGCAGGACACCGTACAGCAACGCACTGGCACAGGAAAAAATTGTTTAGTACGCAGAACCAGGCACTGTTAGGCTGCGGTGCTGGCTGCGTGCAAGTTTACAAGTACCGTGCGAGCTGCAGGCAGGACACCGTACAGCAACGCACTGGCACAGGAAAAAATTGTTTAGTACGCAGAACCAGGCACTGTTAGGCTGCGGTGCTGGCTGCGTGCAAGTTTACAAGTACCGTGCGAGTTGCAGGCAGGACACCGTACAGCAACGCACTGGCACAGGAAAAAATTGTTTAGTACGCAGAACCAGGCACTGTTAGGCTGCGGTGCTGGCTGCGTGCAAGTTTACAAGTACCGTGCGAGCTGCAGGCAGGACACCGTACAGCAACGCACTGGCACAGGAAAAAATTGTTTAGTACGCAGAACCAGGCACTGTTAGGCTGCGGTGCTGGCTGCGTGCAAGTTTACAAGTACCGTGCGAGCTGCAGGCAGGACACCGTACAGCAACGCACTGGCACAGGAAAAAATTGTTTAGTACGCAGAACCAGGCACTGTTAGGCTGCGGTGCTGGCTGCGTGCAAGTTTACAAGTACCGTGCGAGCTGCAGGCAGGACACCGTACAGCAACGCACTGGCACAGGAAAAAATTGTTTAGTACGCACAACCAGGCACTGTTAGGCTGCGGTGCTGGCTGCGTGCAAGTTTACAAGTACCGTGCGAGCTGCAGGCAGGACACCGTACAGCAACGCACTGGCACAGGAAAAAATTGTTTAGTACGCACAACCAGGCACTGTTAGGCTGCGGTGCTGGCTGCGTGCAAGTTTACAAGTACCGTGCGAGCTGCAGGCAGGACACCGTACAGCAACGCACTGGCACAGGAAAAAATTGTTTAGTACGCACAACCAGGCACTGTTAGGCTGCGGTGCTGGCTGCGTGCAAGTTTACAAGTACCGTGCGAGCTGCAGGCAGGACACCGTACAGCAACGCACTGGCACAGGAAAAAATTGTTTAGTACGCAGAACCAGGCACTGTTAGGCTGCGGTGCTGGCTGCGTGCAAGTTTACAAGTACCGTGCGAGCTGCAGGCAGGACACCGTACAGCAACGCACTGGCACAGGAAAAAATTGTTTAGTACGCACAACCAGGCACTGTTAGGCTGCGGTGCTGGCTGCGTGCAAGTTTACAAGTACCGTGCGAGCTGCAGGCAGGACACCGTACAGCAACGCACTGGCACAGGAAAAAATTGTTTAGTACGCAGAACAGGCACTGTTAGGCTGCGGTGCTGGCTGCGTGCAAGTTTACAAGTACCGTGCGAGCTGCAGGCAGGACACCGTACAGCAACACACTGGCACAGGAAAAAATTGTTTAGTACGCACAACCAGGCACTGTTAGGCTGCGGTGCTGGCTGCGTGCAAGTTTACAAGTACCGTGCGAGCTGCAGGCAGGACACCGTACAGCAACGCACTGGCACAGGAAATTTTTTGTGGAAAAATGGCACCAAAATTATTTGGTAGACTAGTGCCAAAAATAAGAAAAAGCTTAGGATTACAGCTCTGCGGAAAGCTGGGTGAACTAAGCTATGAGGATGGTGCTGTATTCACTGTAAGGCTGCTCCTATCTCCCTTCCTTACAGTCCTGTACAGCAATCCTCCGTCCTGGTAGTTCTGAAAAGAACTTTTGGGTTATGTGTGAGGAATCTTGACTCCTACACTCCGTCCTGTTAGTTCTGAAAAGAACTTTTGGGTTATATGTGACTCCTACACTGCCTAACTGTCCCTAGATCTGCTCCAAGTCTCCCTGCACTAGGTCAGCTCTTCTCAGCAATGTGCCCAAAATGGCGGGGGCAAGCCTTATATACTGCCTTGCCTGTCATAGATGACATAGGCATCACGATGGACAGCAGCCAATCATAGTCCTGACACAACCAAAGCTGCTATGGCATTACTGACTATGATTGGCTATCTTCACAAGTTTTCTGACCTAACACGCAATGCTGACTAGTAACATAAAAGATTCTGGATTCGCGAGTCCCGAATAGAGAATACAGGACTCGGAATCGCAGACTCGCTAGGATTCGGACTCGTAGACTCGCTCAGACTCGCTGCTGTTTGGGGAGATTCAAGCTATATAGCGATGTGATAGAGCGAGTCTAGCGAGTCTAGCGAGTGAGATAAAGTAAACTCTGACAAAACTAAGATTGCCATTGACTTGCATTGGACTCGTTACTGAGCGAGTATTCGCTAAAAGACTCGCCGATTACCGAGTCCAGCGAGTCCCTTAAGAATCGCCGAGTAACGAGTCCTAGCGAGTAGACTCGCTCATCCCTAGTGCATAACTAAATATATCCCCCCAAATGCTGGCACTTGCCCCCCTGCTTGTAAGGCCCCCCCCCGGCTGCTATTATTACCATCCTCTGTCTTCTTCATCGCGCGCTCCCGTCCTCCGTAGCATCCGGAGTCATGTGACCGGCCGGTCGCATGACGTCATCGCTACGCGACGGCCGGGGACCCCGGATGACGCCAGGAGCATGGAGGACGGGAGCACCGAGGCACCTGCGCTCGCGTTGAAGAAGACAGAGGATGGTAAGTTAAGCAGCCGGAGGGGCTTACAAGCAGGGGGGCAAGTGCCAGCATTTGGGGCTGACTGTATACACCTTTGGGGCTGGGGCTGCTGTATACACCTCTGGGGCTGCCTGTATATAAAACCACTGGGGCTGCCTGTATATACCACCTCTGGGGCTGCCTGTATATACCACCACTGGGGCTGCCTGTATACACCTTTGGGGAGGCTGCTGTATACACCACTGGGGAGGCTGCTGTATACACCACTGGGGAGGCTGCTGTAATACTGCTGGGGCCTATATACACCACTGGGGAGGCTGCTGTATACTACCACTGGGGAGGCCTGTATACCACTGGGGAGGCTGCTGTATACTACGACTGGGGAGGCCTGTATACCTGTGCTGGGGTCCACCCTCGGCTTATACACGAGTCAATAGGTTTTCCCAGGTTTTGGGGGCAAAAGTAGGGGGGTTGGCTTATACACGGGTCGGCTTATACACGAGTATATACGGTAATAACAAAAAGAAGTCACAATTTTTGATAGGTAAAAAACATACATAGTATTATCAATATTGAAAGAACCCTCCTCTTCGTGTCATTCTACTGAGTGATCATTTGTGTATGTATATACATATATAGTGCACACCATATAAATGGGTGTGCACAGCCGTAAGGAGGTGATGGCGTGCAGGGGTGTGATTGTAGGTGAGGGGACAAAGGACTAGAAAAAATGGGGAAGAAGTATAGAGAGGGCACAGACTCCTGGCCTCCCCTGCAACACAAATGGACACAAGGTAATGCTGCACAGCCCTGCCACACTAGTACATATACATGACCTGTCATGTCCCATACTTAATGGCCTGCCGCCCCTTTTTCTCATCTATAGGACAGGAGTCATGTGCCTCCCTACAATTTAAGGGTATGTGACCCCTCGATCTCTCTCTATATATCTTAATTTCCACTCATTTTTCATCTACTTTTCTTTTGTCTTTTTAGCAAACTATGATAGGTAGTCATTTATTCTACCTTCCATTACTTATATTATCATTCGGGTATATTTTCCTCAGAGCACCTCAGAAGGGTTGAGCCAGGTTATACCCTATTTTATTATGTCTAATACTGGCGTGACCCCATGAATTTCGGGATTAAGGCCAGCTGATAATACAAAGCTCGCCCTGACCCCTTTATTACCCAGTGAGCCACCGCACCAGGGCCCTGGATGAGCTGGGTGCAGCGCCAGAGGATGGCGCTTCTATGAATGCGCCATTTTCAGGGGTGGCTGCGGGCTGCAATTCGCAGTGGGGGAAAGGCCCAGAAAGCTTGAGACTCCCTGTGCTGCGGATTCCGAAGCCCCAAGCATTCTTTTTTTATTATTTCATGAAATTCATGAAATAATATAAAAAAAAGGCTTCCCTATATTTCTGTTTCCAGGCAGGTACAAACAGGCAGCTGGGGACTGGGGCAGCCCATTCCTGCCTGCTGTACCTGGCGGCGTACAAAAATACGATGAACTCCACGCCGAAATTTTTACGAATAATCCATAAAGCAATACAAAAAAAGGGACTGCATCTTTATTAACCCCTCGACCATCATCTCTGTCACAGTGCCTTTTTTTAAAAATTGTTTTATGAATTTTTCAGAAAAAGTTCGACGTGGGATTCGTCATCTTTTTGTATGCCAGCCAGGTACAGCAGGCAGCTCGGGCTGCCACCAACCCCCAGGTGCCTATTTGTACCTGCCTGGAAACAGAAATATAGGGAAGCCCTTTATTTTATTATTTCATGAATTTCATGAAATAATAAAAAAATAATGTGTGGTGCTTCACTCTATTTCTATGTCCAGTGAGGTACAACTAGGCAGCTGGGGGCTGGAATCCGCAGCGCAGGGAGGCCCAAGCTTTCTTCGTCGTATTTCTGGAACCAGCCGGATCCAGCAGGCAGCGACGGGCTGCCCCCAACCCCCAGGTGCCTATTTGTACCTGGCCGGACACAAGAATATAGGGGAGCCCTTTTTTTTAATTATTTCATGAATTTCATGAAATAATAAAAAAAAAATGCGTGGGGCTCCGCGTAATTTCTATGTCTAGCCAGGTACAGCTAAGCAGCTGGGGGCTGGAATCCACAGCGCAGGGAGGCCCAAGCTTTCTGGGCACCCCCCGCTGCAAATTGCAGTCCGCAGCCACCCCAGAAAAAGGCGCTTTCTGAGAAGCGCCATCTTTTGACACTGTATCCAGCTCATCCAGGGCCCAGGAGCGGTGACTCACTGGGTAATAAAGGGGTTAGGGCCAGCTTCATGTTATCAGCTGGCCCAAAGCCCAAAATTCATGGGGTCACGCCAATAGTAGACATGACCGCCATGAATTTCTATGAAAGTGTTAAACTTCTCAGAATGGACAACAAACACCACAAAAAGTGACAAAAATTCAAACACAGTACAAATAGTCACAGGCTAAGTGGCTTAAGTTTTCCATATTAAGTAAAAAGAGGTGGAAGAGTAAAAGGAGAATAAGACACAGGGAAGGGCATGTCACACCCTTCTTAAATCATGTAAAACATAGCAAGGGGACTCCAACAAGAATCATTTCTCCTTTCAAAGGGTCACACATACAGCAAAATGACATCAATTCTTTCAGACCCAAAATTGCTGAATGGCCCAGCTTGCATGCATGGCACAGGGTCTGGAACAGGACCTGGCCTAGAATTTCAAGGTTAAACTATGCTCAGCAACTAAACGTATTGTGGAGTATTACAGTAAAAACTACAGAGGTAGGTCAGTGACCTGAATAGGCCTAGTGGGCCGGATCCCCTCTAAGCTCATGCAAGCGCTTCCCTCAATGTTATGCCCCGCCACACACAGGTGGAACCACCATTACTTTTGTGGAGTACTACATGAATTCACAGAGAGGTAGGTCAGAGACCTGTTTAGGCCTAGAAAGCCGCATGAAGTCAAAGCTCATGCAAGCATTCCCATAAAGTTATGCCCTGCCACACACAGGTGGGACAACCATTAGTTTTGTGGAGTACTATAGAAAAAACAGAGAGATACGTCAGAGACCTGTTTAGGCCTAATAGGCCACATGAAGTCAAAGCTCGTGCAAGCGTTCCCATAAAGTCATGCCCCGCCACACACAGGTGGGAACACCATTAGGTTTGTGGAGTACTACATGAATTCAAAGAGAGGTAGGTCAGAGACCTGTTTAGTAGTGATGGGCGAATCCTAAATTACTCGGAATCGCTTGACTCTAGCGAGTCCGAGCACAGGATTCGCTACTCGTTGCGAGTCTAGCGAGTCCAATGTTAATGAATGGGGAAGCGAGTAATAGTGAGTAGTGTGAAATTTACAAATCGCAGTTGTGTCTCGGAAGCTTCAGCCTGAAGCAATCCTAGTTTTGCCATTTATTTGCATTGGACTCGTTTACTTTGCAACTGTAATCGCTGGGAAACTCGCACAGATAAGAGTCCTGTCTGCTCAGTGTGCTGGCTGCCAGAGCTCCAGGGTCCTAGAGCCTGCCTGCTGCCTGATGTAGCAGAGCTGAGATTGTTCTCAGTCTGCTCATTCCCTGTGCATAGACATCGATATCTATGCACAGGGATGACCAGAGAGGACATCGCGTTTTGGACTGCGTCGGACGGAAGAGGATTTTTTTAGTTAAAGATGGAGTCTCTAATGGCTTTTTTTTTTTATTTCTAATAAAAATCTTTCTCTGTGTTGTGTTTTTTTTAAAACAATTTAATAGAAATTCATGGCGGTCATGTCTAATATTGGTGTGACCGCCATAAATTTCGGGCTTAGGGCCAGCTGATAATACAAAGCTGGCCCTAACCTCTTTATTACCCAGCGTGCCACTGCCACCAGGGCCGCTGGAAGAGCGGGGTTCAGCGCCAGAGGATGGCGCTTCAATGAACGCGCCATCTTCTGGGGCGGCTGCGGGCTGCAATTTGCAGCGGGGGGTGCCCAGAAAGCTTGGGCATCCCTGCGCTGCGGATTCCAGCCCCCAGCTGCTTAGCTGTACCTGGCTAGAAATAGAAATTGCGCGGAGCCCCACGCATTTTTTTAAAATTATTTCATGAAATTCTGAGATTCTGACTCTGAGACTCTGACTCTGAGACTCTGACTCTGGCTCTGAGGGTGAGACTCTGAATCTGAGACTCTGACTCTGAGACTCTGACTCTGACTCTGAGACTTTGACTCTGAGACTCTGAGTCTGACTCTGAGACTCTGACTCTGAGACTCTGACTCTGAGACTCTGAGTCTGACTCTGAGACTCTGACTCTGACTCTGAGACTCTGAGTCTGAGACTCTGACTCTGACTCTGAGACTCTGACTCTGACTCTGAGACTTTGACTCTGACTCTGAGACTCTGACTCTGAGACTCTGACTCTGACTCTGAGACTCTGACTCTGAGACTCTGACTCTGAGACTCTGACTCTGACTCTGAGACTTTGACTCTGACTCTGAGACTCTGACTCTGAGACTCTGAGTCTGACTCTGAGACTCTGACTCTGACTCTGAGACTCTGACTCTGAGACTCTGAGTCTGACTCTGAGACTCTGACTCTGACTCTGAGACTCTGACTCTGACTCAGAGACTCTGACTCTGAGACTTTGACTCTGAGACTTTGACTCTGAGACTCTGAGACTCTGACTCGGACTCTGAGACTCTGACTCTGACTCTGAGACTCTGACTCTGAGACTCTGACTTTGAGACTCTGACTCTGACTCTGAGACTCTGACTCTTAGACTCTGACTCTGAGACTTTGAGACTCTGACTCTGACTTTGAGACTCTGACTCTGACTCTGAGACTCTGACTCTGACTCTGAGACTCTGACTCTTAGACTCTGACTCTGAGACTTTGAGACTCTGACTCTGAGACTCTGACTCTGAGACTCTGACTCTGAGACTCTGACTCTGAGACTCTGAGACTCTGAGACTCTGAGACTCTGAGACTCTGACTCTGAGACTCTGAGACTCTGACTCTGAGACTCTGACTCTGAGACTCTGACTCTGAGACTTTGACTCTGAGACTCTGAGTCTGACTCTGAGACTCTGACTCTGAGACTCTGACTCTGAGACTCTGACTCTGAGACTCTGAGTCTGACTCTGAGACTCTGACTCTGAGACTCTGACTCTGACTCTGAGACTCTGACTCTGACTCTGAGACTTTGACTCTGACTCTGAGACTCTGACTCTGAGACTCTGACTCTGACTCTGAGACTCTGACTCTGAGACTCTGACTCTGAGACTCTGACTCTGACTCTGAGACTTTGACTCTGACTCTGAGACTCTGACTCTGAGACTCTGAGTCTGACTCTGAGACTCTGACTCTGACTCTGAGACTCTGACTCTGAGACTCTGACTCTGAGACTCTGACTCTGACTCAGAGACTCTGACTCTGAGACTTTGACTCTGAGACTTTGACTCTGAGACTCTGAGACTCTGACTCGGACTCTGAGACTCTGACTCTGACTCTGAGACTCTGACTCTGAGACTCTGACTTTGAGACTCTGACTCTGACTCTGAGACTCTGACTCTTAGACTCTGACTCTGAGACTTTGAGACTCTGACTCTGACTTTGAGACTCTGACTCTGACTCTGAGACTCTGACTCTGACTCTGAGACTTTGAGACTCTGACTCTGAGACTCTGACTCTGAGACTCTGACTCTGAGACTCTGACTCTGAGACTCTGACTCTGAGACTCTGAGACTCTGACTCTGAGACTCTGAGACTCTGACTCTGAGACTCTGACTCTGAGACTCTGACTCTGAGACTCTGAGTCAGACTCTGACTCTGACTCTGAGACTCTGAGACTGTGAGACTCTGACTCTGAGACTGTGAGACTCTGACTCTGAGACTCTGACTCTGAGACTCTGAGTCTGACTCTGAGACTCTGACTCTGACTCTGAGACTCTGACTCTGAGACTCTGACTCTGAGACTCTGACTCTGAGACTCTGACTCTGACTCAGAGACTCTGACTCTGAGACTTTGACTCTGAGACTTTGACTCTGAGACTCTGAGACTCTGAGACTCTGACTCGGACTCTGAGACTCTGACTCTGACTCTGAGACTCTGACTCTGAGACTCTGACTTTGAGACTCTGACTCTGAGACTCTGAGACTCTGACTCGGACTCTGAGACTCTGACTCTGACTCTGAGACTCTGACTCTGAGACTCTGACTCTTAGACTCTGACTCTGAGACTTTGAGACTCTGACTCTGACTTTGAGACTCTGACTCTGACTCTGAGACTCTGACTTTGACTCTGAGACTCTGACTCTTAGACTCTGACTCTGAGACTTTGAGACTCTGACTCTGAGACTCTGACTCTGAGACTCTGACTCTGAGACTCTGACTCTGAGACTCTGAGACTCTGACTCTGAGACTCTGAGACTCTGACTCTGAGACTCTGACTCTGAGACTCTGACTCTGAGACTCTGAGTCAGACTCTGACTCTGACTCTGAGACTCTGAGACTGTGAGACTCTGACTCTGAGACTGTGAGACTCTGACTCTGAGACTCTGACTCTGAGACTCTGACTCTGAAATTCATGAAATAATAAAAAAAAAATGCGTGGGGCTCCGCGCAATTTCTGTGTCTAGCCAGGTACAGCTAAGCAGCTGGGGGCTGGAATCCACAGTGCAGGGATGCCCAAGCTTTCTGGGCACCCCCCGCTGCAAATTGCAGCCCGCAGCCGCCCCAGAAGATGGCGCGTTCATTGAAGCGCCATCCTCTGGCGCTGAACCCCGCTCTTCCAGCGGTGGCGGTGGCACGCTGGGTAATAAAGGGGTTAATACCAGCTTGTTATACAAGCTGGTATTAAGCCCGAGATTCTTAATGTCAGGCCACGTTTGACCCAGCCACTAAGAATCTCCAATAAAGGGTTAAAAAAAACACAGAGAAAAATTTTTATTTGAAATAAAAAAAAAAGCCATTAGGGACTCCATCTTTAATTAAAAAATTCCTCTTCCGTCCGACGTAGTCCAAAACGCGATGTCCTCTCTGCTACATCCCCTGTGCATAGATATAGATGTCTATGCACAGGGAATGAGCAGACTGAGAACAATCTCAGCACTGCTACATCATCTCTGTGAGTAGGCGGGCTCTAGGACCCTGGAGCTGCACAGAGAAGACAGCTGGACTCGGCTCGCAATGTAACAGCAGTTATTTGCGAGTTTCCGTGCTATCACTGGCACAGTAGCCGAGTCTAATGCAAACAATGGCAATCCTAGTTTTGTCAGCGTTTGCCATTGATTTGCATTGGACTTGTGCGAGTAAACGCTGGGAAACTCGCAGAGTACCGAGTCCTGCGAGTCCCTTACTACTCGCCGAGTAACGAGTCCTAGCGAGTAGATTCGCCCATCCCTACTGTTTAGGCCTAGAAGGCCACATGAAGTCAAAGCTCGTGCAAGTGTTCCCATAAAGTGATATCCCGCCACACACAGGTGTAACTACCATTACTTTTGTGGAGTACTATAGAAAAAACAGAGAGGTAGGTCAGAGACCTGTTTAGTCTTAGAAGGCCCCCATGAAGTCAAGGCTCGTGCAAGCATTCCCATAAAGTCATGCCCCGCCATACACAGGTGGAACCCCCATTACTTTTGTGGAGTATTATAGAAATAACAGAGAGTTAGGTCAGAGACCTGTTTAGGCCTAAAAGGCCACATGAAGTCAAAGCTCGTGCAAGCGTTCCCATAAAGTCATGCCCCGCCACACACAGGTGGGAACACCATTAGGTTTGTGGAGTACTACATGAATTCACAGAGAGGTAGGTCAGAGACCTGTTTAGGCCTAGAAGGCCACGTGAAGTCAAAGCTCATGCAAGCATTCCCATAAAGTCATGCCCCGCCACACACAGGTGGGAACACCATTAGGTTTGTGGAGTACTACATGAATTCACAGAGAAGTAGGTCAGAGACCTGTTTAGGCCTAGAAGGCCACATGAAGCCAAAGCTCATGCAAGCATTCCCTTAAAGTCATGCCCTGCCACACACAGGTGGGACCACCATTACTTTTGTGGAGTACTATAGAAAAAACAGAGAGATACGTCAGAGACCTGTTTAGGCCTAATAGGCCACATGAAGTCAAAGCTCATGCAAGCGTACCCATAAAGTCATGCCCCGCCACACACAGGTGGGAACACCATTAGGTTTGTGGAGTACTACATGAATTCACAGAGAGGTAGGTCAGAGACCTGTTTAGGCCTAGAAGGCCACATGAAGTCAAAGCTCGTGCAAGCGTTCCCATAAAGTCATATCCCGCCACACACAGGTGGAACCACCATTACTTTTGTGGAGTACTACATGAATTCACAGAGAGGTAGGTCAGAGACCTGTTTAGGCCTAGAAGGCCACGTGAAGTCAAAGCTCATGCAAGCATTCCCATAAAGTCATGCCCTGCCACACACAGGTGGGACCACCATTAGTTTTGTGGAGTACTATAGAAAAAACAGAGATACGTCAGAGACCTGTTTGTGTCTAGTAGGTCAGATAAAGTCAAAGGAAACCTGTCACTGAATATTAGAGATGATCCACCACCCTAGTGTTTGAATTCGATTCGGTTTGTAGAATTGGGGGTGTGTTTGTCAAATGTTTGTCGAATGTTCGTCAAACACCGTTGAATACATAGAAAACACATAGAACACAACTTCTAAGGTGTCCAAAAGGCGACAAACTTCTCAGAAGATACAACAAACACATGGAAAAGTGACAAGTACATATAAAAACACGAAAAGAAAAGAGATGGACGAGTAAAACGAGGAGGAGATACATATAGGTATGTCATGCTTTTAGAAAATCCGTTTTTACTCCAGTATTTGTAAGGCATCATGCAGACGATGAGCATTGCTTGATTTTTACTTCGGTTTATGTAAGGTCTCATGCAGACGATGAGTATTGCTTGATTTTTACATCTGTATCTATAAGGCCACGTTCAGACGTTGAGTATTGCTTGATTTTTACTTCGGTTTCTGTAAGGCCTCGTGCAGAGATGAGTATTGTGTCACATTTAGGGGACTACAAGAATAGTCTCCCTTTTTTTAAAAAATTTGGGCACAGATAGCACTTAAGTGGCATCAATTGCACCACGGTTGCAAACTTTAAATGGTTACTTTTAGGCAAAAATCCACAAGGCTTTAGTCTCCCCAGGATGACACAAGGGTAGAAAAGTCCTTGCGGATCCATGCCTTGTTTGTCTTTATGAATGTTAGTCTATCCACATTCTGGGTGGACAGATGCGTGCGCCTTTCTGTCAGCACACCACCAGCAACTCTGAAGACATGTTCTGATGCAACGCTGGCTACAGGGCACGACAAGATCTCCAAGGCGTGAGTTGCGAGCTCAGGCCATTTTTCCAGTTTGGAAGCCCAAAGTGAGCAAGGCTCCAGTTCCCCTGTCATTGCATCGATGTTAAGTTGGAGATACTCGTGTACCATCCGCTCCAGGCATTGACTATGTGTCAGACTTCTCGTGTCTTCAGGCCTTGAAAATGATGGTCTGAAATAATCTTGAAACGAGGCCACAAAATTGCTGGTACCACCACCAGATACGGTGTTACTGGTAGGGTACCTTTACACGCCGCTACTGGCGGGTGGATACAACCAGCTACTTCACGTGCACGAGCACGCACAAACGGTTGCAAACGGTACCCGCACCACCTTTACACGCCGCAACAAGGTGCGCTACGGTAGGTTACATCTATCTCTAGATACACCGCCGGGTGTCTCAAGTTACCTTCTGTAGCTCACCTTACCTCATTTACACACCGCTACAACAAGCTAATATGGGCGGACCTGGTGCAGCAGGGACAACACATAGGAGTGCCACAATTGTGGATTACGAGACGTCCGTACGCTGATAGGACAAAGCAATAACATCATGATTGGGCAGGCATCGCAGGAGGCTGCTTAATACATGACGCTCGAGCAGTTGTGTAGTGTGACTGGTCGGCTCCTTAAATATGCCTCCCTATGCAGCGACTACCAATCGTCATGCAGGAGCCCCCTCCAATGATCGCTGATGGGGCGCGGTAACCCGGAGCCTGTGTCACGCCCCAGCTACATACCAGGTACATAGCCTGGTGTCCAGACATCCCTTCTGTTGCTTCTTTACACGCCGATACAGGTCGGTACAATTGGCTGTGTAGCCACCTGTTTCAGGGCAGTGCTCGGAAACAGGTGCCGCTACTGCCGGGTGGCTACAATCGTCTTCACACGCCGCTACCACGGGGTGAATTGCCGATGCAAGATACATTTCTCGCATGTATCCGGTTGTATCCACCCGCCAGTAGAAGCGTGTAAAGGTACCCGTACAGTGTGAGTGATGATGACGCGACAGTCCCACGGTTGACATGTTGGAAATATGAGATTCACTCTGTCTACTACTACCACTGGTGGTTTGTGGAAAAGCCGATCTGAGATTATGTATCAGCCTCTGCTGATAGTCCTGCATGCGTGAGTCCCTTTGTATGGCAGGAATCATTTCAGCAAATTTGCTCTTGTAGGCCTTGTTCACACACACCAATGTGTTATTTTAGCCCTTTGAAAGACTGATCAGTTTATCTAAGGGTGCCAAATAGTGTCCCCTGTGGTTCTGAACGTTTTTGGACTTAGGCTAGGGTCACAGGCCATGTCCACACACCTGCGCTCTAAGTATTTAGCGGTTCTGCACTAAATACTTAGGTTTTGTGAGAGAAGCGCAGGTGCGCCCCTGGTTACCCGATGTGTATCGTGGTAACCAGTTCATACTGCAGGCTGCCTAGTGACCGCTTATGCCGAGCTTATGCTAGCAGCGTTTCCCTGTGCGCCTGGCATAAGTGGTCACTAGGCAGCCTGCAGTATGAACTGGTTACCACGATACACATCAGGTAACCAGGGGCTGCGTTTCAAGGAAATGCCGCCACACACGCACCTGCGCTTCTCTCACAAAACCTAACTATTTAGCGCAGAACCGCTAAATACTTATAGCGCAGGTGTGTGGACATGGCCACACTTGCATATTTTACATGCTTTTTTGGAGACCTGCGTTTTTT